>JAVXUM010000017.1:45885721-45901840 GCA_035590655.1 Pouteria glomerata | reverse complement strand
TCAATTTTTATTCATTTTATACGGGGTTTAATTGCCACCTCCTAGGTGTTTGACAAAATGCCTAAGTAGAGTTCATTTTCAGAATTGAAACCAATTTTCTTTAATTTTTCTTGTGTGACATCTATTAAATAAGAGAAGAAGAATTGTGAGTTAACTAAGCCTCTCTCTGTGGGTACGATCGATACTTCACTATTATAAATTTAAATTGTTACATCGAACCACCTTACACTTGGGATGTAAAATCCACGTTGTGGAGTGACAAGCACTTACATTGAGTACTGGATGACTTCGAAGGAAGTCTCTGAAGGTAGGAAGTCATTAACTACAACCTCCTTGTTTTCATTCTTCTTGTCTGTGCAATTTGTTAGGAGAACGTTAATGTGAATTTTATAATCTAAAAGACTAAAACTCAATACAATTGACAGAGGCAAAGTAGAAGGTCAGATAGAATGTTTTAGAAAGGATACAGTCTTCAAAAAAGCGCCGGATCTCAGCAAGGCGATGAGGGGGAAGCTGTTTGATGTCAGTGTAGTGCCTATACTCTGGATCATCGGCGCACACTGCAATGATCTTGTCGTCTTTCTCTCCCTGTTTTGAAAGCTTGAAGCAGTTATGATGATGTTTAAGTGATGTAATATATATATATATATGGATGTATGTATCTGTGTGCGATCGCGCCCAATGGGTACCTGATCAATCATGGGCATAAGTCCAATGGCCCTTGCTCGAAGGAAACAACCAGGAAGAACCGGCTCCTATTCAAAATGTAAACTATTCATATTCGCAAACATGAAGCTCAAAGCCATATTAAACACGCAGCAGTTAAGAATCGATTTGGTAGCATGCGACTTCATGTGGAGTCGCGATCAAGAGAAAGTTATTTGGCTTGCGAATGACTATGAAATCATTAATATTATATTAGCTCAGAGTAAACTCACAACTCAAAAGAAGGAATAAGTAGGAAGAGAGAGAAAGAGAGAAGTGTTAGCATTTTTCTTAAATTGAGCATACACATTAATTAAATTTTAATTTTAAATAACATGGGTTGAGCTCAAGGTCAAAGTTGAGACATACAAGATAAGCCCAATAAAGAAATGATTCATATGAACTGAATTTCTATACATCTATTAGAATATTAATTATGTGATTGAACGGTTAATGGTGTGTGTCTAAGAAGTTCACTATAGACCTTTTATGGGAGGATCCAGTGAAGCTAGGATTTATCTTATAAATATATGGTTAGATCATTTCTCTACCTTAGGCAAATAGAATTCACCTATAAAAAATTCGTCATGCAAACTTAGGGCATAGAGAGAAAAATCCGTAACCGCCAAAGTTCATCTTGAACTTGAAGATCTTTTTCCGCTTGCATTCAGAAATCATAAAACAAACAGGTACGCTTCTACATTATTAAATATATATTTTTGATATTCTTAAATTCATATACATATATTTCATAAATTTAACAAAAAACACTCATATTTAAAAAAAAAAAAAAAAAAAAAAACAGTGGCATTCTCCGACAATTTTCATCTGAAATAATTCAGGTACTGGGAATTATCGGTTGTCTAAGAGGATATTTTTGCACATCTTGGGCATTATTATAGAGTCATGGATTTATTAAACTAGTTCAGTAAGTTAGAAAAACTAGGGAATTTCAATCTTAATCAATTAATTTGTGACATCACCTCACACATTTGACTGAATTTTGACAAAGTTTCGGCATAATAGATGGCATTGAAATAGATTCCAAATCACAAGCATCAGGACCAAGACATCCAGCGGGTCATTGTCTTCACAAAGTGAGCGAGGGATGAAACCATAGTTATGGGGATAGACCACAGATGAATATAAGATCCGATCAACCTGCACATTAATTTAACAATGTAATAAAATGACGGATTGAAATAAACATTTTGAAGTAACAAACAGATACGAACTTCTCAGATCCCTGCAGGATGGAAGTATTGCCAACTGCTAATTTATATAAAACGTCACCCATTTTCAGCTGTGAATTCATACTTGCATACCTTAATCAGGCCTGTCTTCTTGTCAAGTTCATATTTAACCTTGCTTCCTTTTGTTATCTCAACAACCTATAGAACGTGAACTCCCAGTTCAACAAGATACCTTTAGTAGCAAAATATAATGCCTATAAACTAGCATTCACCACGCTTGGCATGACAATAAGATTGCTGAAAAGAAAATCCTTAACGGGAGTTAATCTATATTCAGTTTTAACTCCACGGCTGTGTCCCTTCGTGATTAATTAAAGACTTACACAGTTGACAATCTGGGGTGCATCAGGTCCTGCAATAAAAGATTTTTTTGCAGAATGATTAGTACCCTTACTCTATTTTCATATGGGAGCTGTACTCAATAGTCGAAGATGACCATTGTGCCGTACCAATCTCAAGATCATGCCAAGGATGTGCCGCAACCGATCTTCTTGACAAAGAAGAGAGGATCCTCTCATTGAGAACTGGAGCAGGGCGTTGTGACTGAGTCTCTTCACCGCTCATTTTGGACCTAATCAAGACAATATATCAGAACAAATAGCCACATGGCAAAACATTAATGCTATATCCTAAACATGAATATGTAACGGGGAGAAGAAAATTTGTGGAAAAATAAAATAAGATAGTAAAAGTTAAATTTATTTTAGTTTAGTTTTTTGATTGAGTTAAAAAAAAAAACGTCATATGTCCAAATCAATAAAAATAGATAACATAATAACTAAAAACAGAATGTCTATATATAAATCACGAATTTCATAATAAATCATATTAACTAAGTACCTCTCTCTATCTACTCATTTGATCGTGGGAATTAAAATCATGTTTGATACATAAGAATGAAATGGAATGGAATGAGAGGTGAGCAGATAAGGATGGGGATTGGAATGGGATTGAATGTCCATTGTTTTATTACTAATGTGAAAATTATAGAAATGGAATGGACATTCAAATTTTCATAATTTAATCACATATTTTAAATACGATGAAATAAAATGAAAGTTTTTAAAAATTACTACCATCAATTTTTTAAAAACTTTAAAAAAAATTATTTCTTCGATGCGAATTTGGTCAAAAAAATTGGCCCAAAAGGTAAAATAGTTATTTTGTAGGTTGACTTCAAATTAGACTAAAAATTGTTTAATTATTAAGAAGCATGTTGATAAATATTTTTTAATTTAATTATTAAGAAGCATGTTGATAAATATTTTTTAACTTTTTGAGAAGTTCAAAATATAAATCTGACTGAAATATCCTAAACGCATGGGAAGGAAGAAGTTTAAATGCATGTCTGTGCATAATATATTATGGTACCGTTTGGTGTGCCAAAAAAAACATGAAATTTTTTTTAAAAATTCTAAAAATCTCTAAAAGTTATTCACTTTTTATCTTACTGTACGAATTACGGACCACAACTTATCTCACTTTTTATCACTCCAAACACACCTTATATACACAGTATACATATGTCATTTTATACGTATTACGTATAATATAAATCAATCAATACCTAACTAAAAAGTATATTTAAAAAATATAGAAAAATTAACAAAAAATATACATTTTTTTTTTAATGTGGACTTTCTTCGTTAAAATTTACAAAACGTGAGATTTTGTAAAGATGTTAGAAGATTAGAGGGAAAATTATAAGGAAAAAATCAGCCTCACATAGTTTTACCAAACTTTCCTCTTTCTTTAACATATAAATATCTAAAAGCTGAGTTAGAAACTCACATGGAAAACTTGTGCGTAAAAATAAACTAAAAAAGTTTAATTCCGATAATGATAAAGGAATAAAACGCAGAAATAATACCCGGGATTCGACAGGGATTAACTGGATTGGCAAGGATAAAAGATTGTTAGAATGTATGAAGGAACGTTGTTAATTACCTGCAAATGCCCATGTATATATAGAGGGAGAGAGGAAGAGAGCGAGGGTGGGTCGATTGGGAAAGAAGCATTTTGCACCTCGTGGCCATTGGAGAGACGAAGTAGCTTCCCAGATCCACATGATATGGCAACAAATTCTCTCAAGCCCTTCGGGTTCTCATTCCCACACTACATTGTATTTTATAATCTTCCATCTATCTCTATTAATTCCTTGTTGATGTTTGCCGAAAGAGTGCCCATGCGACCGGGACCAACACCAATTAACTCTATTATGAACGTAGATTAGTTAATTTACTTAGTACCAATAAAGATGAATAATTTCAGCTCGATCACTTGAATCTATTATTACTGATTAATATTTGGTCCATCAATTAGTAATAATTGAGAAGAAACATTTCTCCATATTGTTCATGATTAATTTTTTATGGTAATTAATTGTTCTTGCTGGTATTAAAATATTGGATAAGTCTCCCATGTAGCTTCAGCTTTGCTTTGCACTTTTGCTTCTTCTTTAACCCCAAAAATTCTCCCATTTTTGGCTTTTATATGTAATTGAGCTTCTTCATATGAAATTTCCTTAATCACAACTCTTTGCAGTACTCCTAATCCGAAACCTGTCTTGGATCGGTTTACAATATGACCCTGATACATGTATATATTATATATATACATATTGCTTTCATGCATCTTCCATTGTTCAGTGATCAATTCAATGACTTTAGCAACAAATTAAGTAAATCCACAAGGAACACGCAGGGCCTAATATAATCATGGTGGACGTAAGTTTAGTTACACAGCTGATCCAGTGGCATTAATTTGAGTCCTGTATATACATTAAACGTGTCCCATGATCAGTAAGGATAAGTTGAAGGCACGTAAATGGAGTCGGGCGACATAGATATCATCTGAAGGAGACTTGAATTGGAAAAAGTTTCCTCCCGTGCTGGTCCCCTCCTACTACTACCACCATTGGCACCATGATCTTTTGCTACGTGCACCAGCTCCCTTGCAGCATCTGTCATGCCAATTTTACCATCTCCACCAAACAGCAAGCACCTTGTAGCAAGGTCTGCAACGATCTCTATTTGTTCTCGGCGAAATTGTGGCTGCTCATGATAGTAAAGAAGTGGGTCCACAATCTCCTCTAGCTTTCCACTTCTAATTTTACGCAAAGCTATGATTGGAAGGTCCAAAAGTCTGGAACCGGTAATGATCTCCACAAGTATCACACCTAAGCTGTAAACATCACCGCTACAAAAATGCAAGCCTTCAGCGTTACTATAATTATGTGAGTGAGACCCATCACCTGCAGGGTTGGCTCTCCGTAGCCCAAAACCAGCAATTTTGACTGAAAAGTCTTCATCTAGAAAGATGTAGCCGGAATGGAGATCATGGTGGAAAATGGGAGGAGAAATCTCGTACTGCAGAAATGCAAGAACACATGCTGTTTCGGATGCTACTTTCAGTCGCTTGTACCAGTCAAAACCAGTATTTTGCTCTCTGCCTTGTAGCAAATGTTCCTCCAGGGTACCATTTACAGGATACTCGTAGACCACCAGGGGGGCGTATCCATTGTCCATGCTGCACCCAAGAAGGCGGGCCAGGTTCCTGTGTGTAACTGCAGATAAAACCTCAACTAGGGATAGGACTTGGATGAGGTCTCTTTCGCTCTCACAGTGCATCTTGTGCACCGCTACATGTGATCCATCTCCCAGAACTCCAGAATAAATAGTGTCTTTGATGCCGTCAACGAGTTTCTGACCACCATCAAATCCCTTTGTCGCTTCCTCTAGCTCATGGTAAGCAAACAATCTAGTTTTACATGCTTTCTGGAACGAGACATCACTTTGAATGTGGCCCTGATTAGGGTCAAAGGTATTTGGTTTACTCGGCCGTTTTAATAGACAAAAAAGTGCACCCAAAGAGGCGACACTTAAAGCTGAAGTGAGAACTCCTGCATGTACGGGGGATGGCATGTGGAGACAAATTTGAAAGGGTTCAATTTCCACTCAATAATGAAAAATAAAATTTACGAGGAGCCATGATTCTGATTGTCAAGGAATGGCGAGAAACATAACCAGAGGCAATCCCACTACAAAAGGACCAGAAAAAGAAACAAATAACAAGTCTAGAGGCAACATCTTAAATTTCATGAATTTTAATTTTTCTTTCCTTTTTTATTCAGCATTTTTGTAATTAGAGATTCTAAACCTTTCTGAACAGAGAAACTCTTCATATTATTGCACAAACGAAAATTTTAACAGAAATAAATTTTATTTCTTGATTACATACCAGCTAGAATTTTCACTTCTCTTCTACCACGTCCCTTCTTGAAACAGTCCTTGCCATAAGCTTCTCTTCCATCCTTGAGGCAGGCTGTGGGAAACAAGAGAGAAGCAATAAAACGTGTCTTCTGTTTTTTTTCACTAGAATAGTTTTAAATGATTCCCTGTGACTTCTGTTGTTATTTACAAGTATATTATTATTACCAGAGCACACAGGTGCAGCAGAGATAAAGCAGAGTATAATAGGCTGTGTTCAAAGAATTGAACTCGATCTATATTTAATAACTTAAAAATTACCAGACACAAAAGGGAGGAAAACCTATGTGACTGCCAATAACAAATGCTGGGGAGTCAGAAAATTGCATGTTCACAATCACAAAAGCAGTAAAGGGAAGTAGTTTAAAGTTTCCTGATGTCATTAATCACGATGAAAAACAAGAAGTAATCACTGTTCCAAGGGTGGAAGCTATATTTGGGTTAGATAGAGTAGATTTGGTTATTCAGAGCCAAATAGGAAAAAACTGACCAAAAATGAGTTCCACCAGTCATCAGTCTATTACCAAAAAAATACTCGTCATTATTCATGGTTTTTCATTTTTGTCCATTTCATCTGTGGAAAAAAATAAATGCAACAATGACCAATAGGGTTGAGCAATGAACTGAAACAACGTGTAACAAAGGACTCACATTTCAAGCATCCAACGCCCTGCGCTAACGCATCACCAACAAATCCGGTAGGGCATTGGCATCGAACCCCAGAGGGAACTGAGGTGGCGTTCACAGTGTAGGCATTGGCAGCACAGGCTGCTTTGGATGAATTTTGGGGGACTGCCCATTCCAGCTTTACACCACGCTTGCCTGCATTACTCCCAGTCCCAGATGGAATATTAACCCAACAGGAGAAGCCCCTGCAACCATACTGGGAAAAAACAGAGAACCCATCTCCTATGCTCCAAGAGGTACGATCAGAGAGCGGATAACAGCAAGCATGGTAACCACCTCCACCTGAAGTAGTGCTACTGCCATCACAACCTGTCGTTGGCGTGACACTCTTCTCGCATTCTGCTTTGCACAAGGAGGAATCCTCACAGTCATACAGCCCAACAACGTTATCGGGCGAGATGCCAAAGTAGTCATTCCCCTTAAAGCCGAAGGCATTCAAATCATTGTACACACGACAGGAGGTGGAGATGGTGGTATTGGGGAAGTCCACTAACACGCCGTCCGGAAAGAACTCAAGGATTCTATAGCTTTGGGAACCGATATAGAGATAAAGTGAGGTTGAGTTCTGGCAAGAGAGCCGGAAGTCATCAGAAATCGATCCGCAAAAGGTGTTGATGTAAAAAGGTGGCGGTATTTGAAAGTTTCCGCATTTGTCACCGCACTTATTTGATTGGAAAGAGGCTGCTGGCGATGGTTGCTGCTTTTGTTGTTGTAGAGAGTGAGAGATGGCAAATTGGTTTCGGAGCCTGAGGATAATTAAGGAGATGAAGAGGAGCTGATGGATACAAGGGGGTGCGATGGCCATCCTGAGTTTAAGGATCAATCAATATTCCGGCGCAGGGGAAGGAGGTGGTCGAGAATTGTTGCCGCTGTTGAGAGCTTATTGTTTATAGTTGAAGCCACAGGGAAGAATGAATGACCATGAGCTGAGGCAATCATGGAATAGACAGGGAAAAGAGAAGGCCAAGCTGAGAGTTCGAAGCGAAGGATAGGGTCTCCGAAGTGAGGGAAGAGAAGACGATTGGTCTGCGGAATGGCCTACAAATTGTACTCTTGGGTTGCTAGCAGTGTTGGAAGCCCCGCCCGTCGTCCTCCCTCTCCCTCTCATCTTTTTCTCTGCATTTCATAACATATACAATTTTTCGCATCCATGACTTCGAGATTCGTTTGGTTTTGAGAATTTAGAATGTCACGAAATGATGATTTTAATTAAATGATAGGCCTATCAATTAGTTGATTTTCGTCTGGACCTAATTTGGATAAAATCTAATAATATTATATCAAATTCGTCTAATTAAGAGTCTGTTTAAAATGATAAAAAGTGAAATAAAATGAGATAAAAATACATTTAGAATGGTAAAAAATAAGGAAAAACAAAAAAAAATATAGTTTAAATTAATTTTAGACATTTGGTATTTGGTGTTTCAAACAGAGTTTTTTTGGAGAAGAATAGTGACACTTTTGGATTATGTGGTAAAAAGTAAGAAAAATGAATGGTTTTTAAATATGGTTTCATGGATTTATTTCAGAAATTTTTGATTTTTGCACGGTAGCGTCAAAACAGTTGGAATGATTTTTCAAATCTGTTCTAATAGATTAAAAACATTAGTATAAAATAACGATAATGGTACTCGTTTGAAAGCTTTCGAGTCGAAGAATATGATTGTGAAAAAAACTTTACGGACTCAGCTAACCTCCTTTTGAATTTTTTGATTTTTTAGTGAAATATTGAAACTTTTTTAATATAGTAAAAATGAGAATGTGTAATAAAAAATTTTGGTGATGTATAGAGATTGTTGGAGATTTATTTTGTTTTATTTTGTTTGTTGGCACTCCAAATGATACCCTAAGATAAGTTGTGGGTTCGTAATTCATGCAATGAGATAAAAAAAGAATAACTTTTAGAACTTTCAAAAATTTTCAAAACTTTTCAATATTTTTTAACAAACCAAACGCAACCTAAATATGTGACCCAATGAATTTAGATCCACTGAGTACAAAAACTAATGGATTTAGATACAGATAATACGTCAGACCCATTATTTTTTAAAATAAATATTAAAAATAAAAATATTTAAAAATATATATACACATATATATATAATTTATGTACATATATATATCTTTATTTATTTCTTCTTCCTTAATTAAAAAACATTGTAGAAAAATAATTTTACATATTAGTATCAAAAGAAATTCAATGTGGAGCATTTACTAAATACAATGCGGTGTTTTTTCATTACCAGATGAATGTGTACGCTCTTCGAGAGTAAGTTACTTTTTCAGTAAAAAGTTTTACTTTTATTGCAAAAGTACCAAATAAATATTTACAAAATCACCTAAAAGTTTTATATATATATGCACATATTAAACTAAATTTCATGATTTAAAAAATAAAAAAAATATTAAAATTCTCAATTTTACCAATCATGATTTTCTTTTTTTTTTTTTTTGCTTCTTGCACATATAAAATATATATATTTTGAATAAAATATTTTTTTTATTTTTATGAAATGATGATTTTAAAAAAATATATTTTTCAAAATGAATCAATCAACAGGTATATAGATCTAAACTGAATCTTACAAATTAAATTCGATTACTTTTAGATCTGGATTAGATCTATTATATATTCACTATAGGAGACGGGAGATTTCTTGGCCACCTAAAGCAGTCAAGAAAAGTAATAGTAGCAATCGCCTAAATATTTCTCGACTGCCAGTCGACCATCAAATAACGGTAGGCCAAGCTAAGGTCGAGAGAGGTTATTTTCGACCGCGTTAAAGTGGTCAGAAAAACTTTCGACTACCACAACTGCTCGACAAATATATTGCATTAAATCGGTCAAAATTGAGATTCCTCGGCTGCCATAAAGTGGTTGACTATGACCTTTCTCGACAGGCTCCTGGCGATCGACAATATTATGTATTTTTTTATAACCTAAAAAATCTCATATAGCATTCATATATGTTATAAAACCTATATATATATTACGACAAATTTAAAATTATCTAATAAAATGAATCATTTCATAGAATAAATAACAAAATACACGTGAAACTAAAACAGTTTAATGGCAAAAGATTTGAAACCAAAATAATGTCTTTTTACCCTGTGTCGACATCAAAATAATTTCACCACCCATCAAACCTGAAATTAACAAAGAAATTAAACTAAAAATGATTATAAATGTAAATGTCCACTCAAACTTATAGAAATGTAAATATCCACTCGAACTTACCAAGATCCATTCCAGGCCATCCGTGAGTCGAATTCAAGCCCTGTCTATCCTTGCAGTCTCTAAATCACCTAGACTCACTACTTGTGAAGTTCAGCGCCTAATGGACCCTGTTAGCTCGGTTTGAGCTGTCAAAACAAAAAATTGGGATGCTATAAGTCTAAGTGTCAACGTAAACCTACCCACAGCCATTCTGGGCCACCCGTGACTTGGATTTGAACCTTGTTCATTCCCATAGTCTCTAAATCACCTAGACCCACTACCCGTGAAATTTGGTGCCAAACAGACCCTGTTTGCTTGATTTAAGTTGTCAAAACCCAAAATTGGGACGCTATAAGTCTTAAGTGTTAGCATGAACCTACCCGGAGCCATTCTGGGCAACTCGTGACTCAAATTGAAACCTCGTTTGTTCCAGCAATCTCTAAATCACCTAGACCCACTACCCGTGAAGTTTGGTGGCTAACGGACCTCGTTTGCTTAATTTGAGCTGTCAAAACCCAAAATTGAGACGCTATAAGTCTAAGTGTCAACTCTATATTATAAACTTTATATACTAATGTAAATTAAATGTTTGTAAACAACTATATACCTTATGCTGATCATAATTATGTGTCGAAGGTCGATCCATTGTTATCGTCTCCTTCCT
The DNA here is from genome assembly GCA_035590655.1 of Pouteria glomerata. NCBI lineage: Eukaryota > Viridiplantae > Streptophyta > Magnoliopsida > Ericales > Sapotaceae > Pouteria > Pouteria glomerata. Next base: position 45,891,043 of record JAVXUM010000017.1, on the reverse strand, counting down.
ACAATTAATAGTTTGGAATTTTAGTTCTTGTGTACTGTAAGGAAAATAAAATCAAGAGGAAAATGAACATTTCAAACACGCTTTTGGTTATCCGGGGTCGACGTCAAATTATCACGAAACTCCGCTAGTAACTGATCTTGCAAATGTGAGATACGTTACTTCATCTCAACACGTACTTCCTCAAGCACCTCAACTCAAACCTTACCCCAAATCTCAGTCCTAATTTCAACACGAACACTAGAACAAATCTCCTCCTAGAGTTCAGCTCGGAGCTCCTTTCGAATCTCAGCACGCAATTGCTCTCGCACGTCTGCTCGGAATGTGTCCAAGTGCTCAACAACAAGTCGCTCAATCTCCTCCTCTGTGTGTCTCTATGATGCTCCACTAGACGCCGCTGCAACTACCTCCCGAATCATAGACTAGGGTATATCGAAGCCCACACCTTGCGCGTAACTGTGGCCATCTTGACCCACAACCTCGACATACACCATATCACACACCTCAAGATTGTCACACTCTATCACTGGAAGCTCTGCTAGACATGCTTGGATCCACTCAATAATAGCTCAAAAGTCAAGGTGTGCGGGGTTGCATATCTACTTGAATATGCGAACTCGATTAGTGGGAATCCCTTGTGCCCGTATCTGCAGTCCATTGTGAATTGTGGTAGCTACCAAAATATAATTATTTAACTTTGTAATGCAAGATAAACAAATATACCAGAGAAGTAAACTAATATACAATTGTATACCTCATAGAGTATATCCTGAATATACCTGCCCCTGGTCGTGTGCAGTGTTCTAAGGTTAACGCGATTAGCTAAGTTCATAACCGCCTTAGCCTGCATTGAAATATGTAGAAATAATAAGAAATATTGATGGCTATTATACGAAGGGCAACATGTGACTAAATTATAAACATTTTGTATTATATCTGGGCTAAGTCCCTCGACTAGTATGCTATGAGGTCTGCCCACTGCTCTGAAACCACACAAGGAGGACATCTCTATAAGATGTCTGAGGATCCTGCGAAAGGCGTAAAGTATTTCCTCTTCATGATACACTTATGGTCTTTCCAAATCTTTCAGCACTTGGCCATATAGACAGGCCAAAACTCGAGAGGACAGTCAACTACGTTATCCTAATCACAAAAGAGATATTATATGTTAGCGACCATAAATAGTAAGAATAAGTTCAATGGATATTTTTCCCAACATCATTGCTCACTATCACCTCCTGCCATATGCGATCCAATGTCTCGACGAGCACAGCTGTCCAATCCATGGTAGACAATGCCACGAGACGTCCATCACGGACAAGCACACCTAGCTGTCTAATGAGTTTGCTACCCAATTTACTTACAAGGTGATAGTGGCTACTAAACTCAACTTGAAGAGGCTGCCCTCTGCCCCAACCCTGTAGAGGTGTGGTAGGACCTCTCGTAGCAAGTAAGGCTCGTGCGGAAGTCAATGACCCTGCCAGACGTTAACTCAACATGTCATATTTCTACAAAATGTAAAACTAACTAACGTAAAATACTACTATTTATATAAAAGAAACGTATACCTGATGGAGTCAAAGTCTCTGGGCGTATAGTAGGTGGCTGAGTAGCCACTGTAGTACCGACAGCACATGTGGCAACTGGCTAACTAGCCTGAGAGGTAGACGTCGATACTGTGGGAGGGAGCCGTGCCAGGCAATACAACAAGACATCTCGATGTAAGTGACTGAGAATGGGTGTAGGAGTACGGGTGGAAGTAGATGACTCGATAGGGGACATAAGAGAGGTAATATCGATAGTGGACCACTGGAGAAGTGAGCAAGATGAATGTAATATGGACATGAAGGGTGGCGCCAGAGGTAGTGGTGGGCTGTGTCGCTGAGAAGTAGGGCCGTTAGAGTCTGACTCGGTAGGCACAAGTATGAAAGCAGGTGCTTGTGGTGTCTGTGGATGAGAGATGGAAGTATATATGATGATAGACTGAGTGGTATTGGGTGTCTGCATAGGATCGGAGTTAAACTGCATTTGTGTCCTCCGGAGGTTGAATGGCATCAATATCTCCTTAGCTACCTCCACCGACTGCATCACTAGCCAGGACCCGTGCACGAGCAGCACAGAGGGCCTCTCCCATGGTAAGCGGATGACCTCTCCTCCTACCTCGAGCCATCTACTAAATCTCTAAAGTGTTAACTGATTGCACTTGCAAAGTGTAGTTACAAGTTTACTAAACTAATGCAGATTCCTACATGTGCACTTCTAAATTGATGATTTTTACGTTATTATATTCTTATTGGTTTGTTTTCTTCAATGCAGTGAAAACGAGGCTAATTCATTGACACATGATGAAGAGGATGAAGAAAATGAAGCAGCACAACATGTCGATGAAACAAATGAAATGGATGAAGAAAGATTGAGCACCATTCCTGCACTTAGTGGTCCGGACGGCCCTTCCAATGGTCCGGACGGCAGAAGCATCCAACTCCCTTCATGAGCATTAAAGACACTTAGTGGTCCGGACGGGGAATAAGGTGGTCCGGACAGCAGCCCCAGCTTTACACACTGTGGTCCGGACGGGGTACATTGGTGGTCCGGACCACCAAGTACGTTTTTGTGCAGACCTCCTCCATTGTGGTCCGGACGGGCATGTTCAGTGGTCCGGACCAGGCGAGCACCTGAACAGTCCCGAGGATGCCTATAAATAAATTCAGAGTTTTTAGGGTTGGGGAGTTCTGTTCTAGAGAGTTTACGGTGGGTTTCTTCAGATATTTTTAGGGTTTTTACTTGAGAGAATTGGAGAAAAACAATCAACGATGTTTTGGATTCTTGTTTCGTTGTTCAATACATTGCGTGGTTGCATTCTTTCCTGTTCTTCGTAAGTTCTTTTAATTATTGTTGGTATAATTTTATTTACGTGTGTTCGAAAGTTTAAGATCGTATGATGCATGCCTTGATTTAATCTTGCATTTTAGTGTTCGTTTTCTTAATCTTGCTGTTTAAACGAATCTTCTAGTTTTTATAATTTGGTGCATGTTTAACTTAGTCCTGTTTATCGATCCTTGTTTTCGACTTAAAAATTTCAGTTCAAAATTAAGTATTGGTTTTCTTATGTTCATGTAAATCTTCTTAGATTGTTTTATTTCTTGTTTTCATGCTAGCATAATTTCATATAATAGTCGTTGTTTTACAAGTTATTTTTAATTTCAGAATTTTTAGAACGAGTATGGCAATCATGATAGGCTAGGTTTTTATTTCTTGGTTTGATACTTCAAAAGTAGGGTGAGTGGACTTAGGAATTCAAAACCTTAATTTCTATGGAATTGAGTTTGGTTTGTTTAAGAACTTAAGAACATAAGAAGATTTGTTCAAAATCATTGATTCCCTGGAAAATCTTGTTAACACTATAAAAATTCTTTAAAATCTTGACTTATTAAAATTTAATTCCTAAAAACCAAGGATTTGCTAAATGTATATTTTCCGGCTTTGTAATCCAAACAACGTGAATACAAAGTTGAGCTTGGTATTTTCAAGAGATTTCACAAAAACCTTCCGATTCAGGATTTCCCCTTATTTTAAATAAGAAACGTGAAATTTGAATCGTGTTTCTAAAAATTGGGTTTTGAAAACTAAGTCTCACTTCACCTGAAACACCGAGTATCAAGCCAAGATTAATTTTACTATTTGAACTAAGACTTTGGTAAGTTACTGTTTATTTATCCGTTAAAATTATTGTCTTTTATTTTGCTTTCTCAGTAAAATAGAACAACATCTCAATCACCAAACCATATCAAAATTTACATTTCTGCACTGTGGAACTAGAAAACCCGAGAAAAACCTTGGAAACTGAAACTTAGAATTCCTTGTGGAGATGACCCTAGACTCACTAGGATAAACTATACTGCACACCCTTATACTTGGGGGTTTAATTGAGACGCACTAGTTATAAGCAGTCACTCTCTGCTCAAATTCAGTCTCTATCTGACCAAATGGCTCAAATACATCAAACTCAGCAGGTGCAGGGCCATCTTCTCCAGACCATCTTGGATCACCTACGAGATTCTCAGCCGCCCCCACCTCAGCTTTGATATTTAGTTTCGTTTACCATAGTTTTGTTTCTGTTTCTTTTGAGAGTTTAGGAGCGATTCACTGATTGTTCATTTTGTACTCCTAAAACTCGTACTTGTAATTAACTTTTGACTGATTTAATCTAGTTTGGTTACTTTTCTTCTTTTGCTCTACATTTTGGTCTGTTTTAATTTCTGTAGTTTGGTAGTTTTATGGGTTTTGCTTCTGCTATGCTTCTTTAAATTTTTATTGGGGTTTATTTTGTTGACCAGGTTACCATTATCTGATTTGCATGTTGAACCTGATAATAACATTGACCTTTTTCATAAATTAATCGGACATAAGTGTAAATTGGATGTCTCTGTTGTATGCTTTAGTGATAGTGATGATATTCAATCTCTCGATTCAAATGCTAGCTATGATATGTGGCCTGATGATTCCTTTAAGAAGGGTCTGCCCAGCTCACCTTCCATTACGTATCCTCTATTGGTTTTTTGGCCTCCCTATCAGATATTGGATAACCAATTGTAGGATGAGATGGATATGGAAATTTTAATACGAATGGAATGGGCTGAGGTTGAAATGAAAATACAATGGTTGGATACACCAATCTATGCCACCGACACAGAATCTGACACATCACATTGTACCCTTGATGACATGCCACCACTTGAGGATATTTCTACTTGTGATATTGACGTTGGAGATGTTTATTCTCATGATTCTCTTTATATTTCCACTCACTCTCCATCTGTTTATGAGCAATCTAACAGTTCATATTTACCCAATGTTACATTTATTTCTGAGGCCAGCTTGAGGTATGTTTTGATCTTTATTCTTTTAATTTTTCAGTTTATCTTATTGCAGTTATGTGTTGATTCCACTTTTAGTAGGTTCGTCATTAAGTTGAGGGGGAGTTAGTTTCCAGTTACACTTCTCCTTTTTTTCTTGGACACACATTGAGGACAATGTGCAACTTAAGTTGGGGGAGGGAGGAGGAATAGTAAATTAGGGAACATACCTACCCTAAAAAAAAAAAAAAAAAAATCAATGAATAAAAGGCTACCGTCTGGATGGTCGACTTCACCGTCCGGACGGTCGAGAGTTATCGAGAAGAATAATTATACTACCGTCCGGACGTTCGACTGTTTCTAAGTCTGTGAACTTTCTTTTCATCAAAAAAGGATTATTACTTTAGAAACTTTTAGGAACCCTTGAGTTTAATGATGGTAGTAGTCATGAAGATAACAAATGGCTTAT
>JAVXUM010000017.1:45844960-45858942 GCA_035590655.1 Pouteria glomerata | reverse complement strand
ATTTAAACAATTATCTATAAGAAAAGTGAACAATAACCAAAAATTAAAAAAAAAAAAAAAAAAAAAAAACTGTTGATTTGAACATACATTTATGCTTAAGAAAAGAAATAAAGAAATAAGATAAAAATACATGCTGGCTTCTTGAAGTATAGATGCTACATCTACCGAAAAGAAAGATAGGAAAACAAATAAAACAAAAAAATGAAAAAAAATTGCAGAGAAAGATGAATTGGGAAAAGCTTTGGTTTGTTTGAGTTAAAAAGACGAAAAAATTATTCATATCAGTGTTCCAAAATAGTTTAAACTCCGTAATTGAAACACCTTTAATTAATATTAATTATAAGAGTTTGAGAATCAAAAAGCTCAGTAAAATTCTAAAGTTACTTTACTGCGTCATTCTTTCATAAAGTTATACTGAGTCCTTATACTTTCTTAAATAATTCATTTATGACTTATGAATTCTTCTTTCTAAAATCTGATTTATATTTACTTTATTAAAAGTTGCATTTTAAGTGAAACCTTGTGTGTTTCATTTGTTTGAGAGTGATTTCTAAGGTGAGAATCGAGGTTGAATCTTTCGAGAAAAAGTACGGTACAGTACAAAGTTTATATTAGAAGGAATTTAATAGATTCATGTTGAGTTGATAAATTTAAAGACTATTATTTGGTTATATTTAATTCAAATACTTGGCATGCTCTACATATCTTATGAAAATTTCAAATTTTAAACTTTGATCTTAAAACTTTTTACTCCAGGCACTAATTAGCATTACAAGACAATTGAATTGCATTCATTTGAAACAGAGTTGATGTTTGTGGATAACATTACTACAAAGTCTAAGGAGATTTTACCCATCTATTAGGAGGAACCTGTAACACCCGGTATTTTATTTTGGCATATATTTGTATTATTTTGGAGAAAATAAAATATTTAAAATGAGTTTAAATGTATTATTATATTTTTCACGGGCTGAGTTAATTCAGAGTGAGATTGGACTGGACCAAGTGGGCCAAGGGCCCGGGTTTCTTTCTTTCTTCATTTATTTCCTTCCTTTCCCATTTTTCATTTTATTCGGCTGGAACCAAGGAAGAGAGAGAGAGAAGGAAGAAGAGAGGGAGAAGAGAGAGAAAAGAGGAGAGAGAGAGAGATTCAAGGTCAGAGGTTGGTCGATCTGGGAAGAGTTCGACGCGGTGATCGTCGTGGTGCTGTTCGTTTCGCGAGATTCGGAGCGAGGTGGGAGAAATCAAAGATTGAAGTTCAGAGAGCAAACCGATCTTCTTCAATTATATCTATTTTTCATTGGATTCAAGGTAGGTGGGACTTAGATTCGTGCTCTAGACGTTGTAGGGAGTATTTTGATATATATATATGAATGATTTGGCTACATTTGGAAAAAGTTGTATATATATGTATATATATGTCTGTGTGTATATATATACACATATATGTTGATAGATCTTGTATATTTTGAGTTAATTCGTAAATAAAAGTTGTAGAATCATGATATAAATAGTGCAAAGATGATTTTAAAAGCAGAAACGGTGGTTAGAGGAAATTATGTGAATAGTGAAGGATTTGGGTTCAAATTCGAGAGGCTCGAAGAGTCAATGTGTGTAGATACTCCGATGGGCGATAGTTCATCGGTAAAGTGGATTTGTAAAGATTGTGTTCTACAACTGGGAGATGTTCAGTTGTGGATTGATTTGAGAGTATTGAAGATGAAAGAATTTGATGTCATTCTGGGGATGGATTGGCTGTCCACTTACCGGGTGACAATCGATTGTCATCGTAAGTTGGTGACGGCAAATCTTCCGAATGGCACGATGGTGAAGATTCGAGGAGAGGCAAGAGCCGTGTTGTCTTCTCTATTGTTGGATTCTAAGTGTGTAGGGAAGTTTTCAGCGTTGCTAACTAGCTTGAGATTGAACGAGGAGAACTCCAGACACTTTCTTCCAAGAGTTGTCTGTGAATATGAAGATATGTTTCCAGATGAATTGTTAGAGCTACCTCCGTTGAGAGAGGTAGAATTTTGTATAGAGCTAGTACCAGGTGTGACGCCTATTTCAGTGACGCCGTATTGCATGGCACTAGCAGAGTTGAAAGAATTGAAGGTGCAGCTGAATGATTTGTATTTTCGAGGTTTTATCCGACCTAGTAAATCGCCATGGGGAGCATAGGTAGTTTTTGCAAAGAAAAATGATAAGACTTTGAGATTGTATCTGGATTACCGATTGTTAAATTCGGTAACAGTTAAGAATAAGTATCCGTTGCCCAGGATAGATGATTTGTTTGATCAGTTACGGAGTTCAACTTGTTTCTCTAAAATTAATCTTCGGTCGAAATACCATCAATTGAGGATTCGGGAGGAGGATATTCCCAAGACTGCATTTCGTATCCGGTATGGTCACTTTGAGTTTGTGGTTATGCCACTTGGGTTGACGAATGCTCTTGTGGTATTTATGGACTTGATGAATAAGGTTTTTCGATCATTTTTAGATTGGTTCGTGGTAGTGTTTATTAATGACATTTTGATTTATTCTCGTAATGAACATGAACACGAGCAACATCTAAAGGCTGTATTGCAGACACTTCGGGACCATAAGTTATATGGTAAAGCCAGCAAATATGAATTTTGGTTATCCGAGGTGAAATTTTTGGGACATGTGGTTTCTGGGCAAAGAATTGTAGTGGATCTATACAAGGTTTCGGCTGTGATGGATTGGACGTGACCGAGATCAGTTTTTGAAATCCATAGTTTCTTGGGATTGGCTGGTTATTACCGCCGATTTATTCAGGATTTCTCTCGGTTGGTGGGACCGTTGACTCAGAAAGGAGCGAAGTTTGAGTGGGATGATACTTGCGAGCATGCATTTAATGAATTGAAGAGGAAGTTGACTGAGGCTTCGGTGTTGATAATACCTGAACGTGGAGAAGGTTATTCGGTGTATTGTGATGCTTCACGTGAAGGTTTGGGTTGTGTGCTGATGAAGAATGATCAAGTAGTGGCGTATAGGTCCAGGCAGTTGAAGCGGCATGAGAAGAATTACTCTACGCATGATTTGGAGTTGGCCACGGTGGTTTTCGCTTTGAAGACATGGCGGCATTATCTTTATGGTGAGCAGTTCAATGTATATTCAGATCACAAGAGTTTGAAGTATTTATTTACTCAATGTGATTTGAATATGAGACAAAAGAGATGGATGGAGTACCTGGAGGATTATAACTTTGGTCTTCATTATCATCCAGGGAAGGCTAACGTGGTGGCTGATGCCTTAAGCAGAAAGTCACGTAATTTGGCGGCAGTAATGCTTCATCCTCAGTGGCATCTCCAAGAAGACGTTAGTGAGTTTGAATTTTGGTGGGAAGAGGACGATGAAGATGGTACTACATACTCCAGTGTTAATTGTTTACAAGTGGTGCCAATGTTGGTGACAAGAGTAGTTGAAGCCCAACAGAGGGATTAGTATTGTCAGAATATGAAGTATTATCTGTCTTCAGGGCAGGAGGCAGAGGGTTAGAGTCTATCCATAGAAGGACATTTGAAACTGAGAGATAAAATATTTATGCCTAATGTGGATGGGATCAGAGAAGAAGTACTCTGGGAGTTTTATCATTCCATATTTGTTGTGCATCCCAGAGGGACTAAGATGTATAAGAACTTGAGACGATAATGGGTGCGTTTGGAGTGTTAAAAAACAAGAAAAAATGAGATTTGAATTGATTTTAGGTGTTTGGTATTTGATGTTTGAAATGGAGTTTTTTGGAGAAGAATAGTGACTTTTTTGGATTTTTGTGGTAAAAAGTAAGAGAGAGAAATAGAGTTTTTTGGAGAAGAATAGTGAAATTTTTGGACTTTTATGGTAAAAAGTAAGAGAGAGAAACCGTGGGAACGGTTTTTTGGATCCGTTCCAACGGATTTCTGTCAGAAATTTTAGACTTTTGCATATATCTGTTAAAACCGTTAGAACGGTTTGGTAAATCTATTCTAACGGATTTAAAAAATTAATATAAAATAATGACAATGGTACTTGTTTGAAAGCTTTCGACTCGAAGAATATGATTGTCAAAAAAATTTACGCATTCAGTTAACCTTTTTTTAGATATTTTTATTTTTTTAGGGAAATATTAAAATTTTTTGAATATAAAAAAGGTGGGAATGTGTAATAGAGAGTTTTAGTGATTTATAGAGGTTGTTGGAGATTTATTTTATTTTTTGTAGTTTTTTGATGAACCAAACGCACCCAATATTGGTGGAGCGGTATGAATAAAGGTATGGCAGAATTTGTGTCTTGTTGCCTGACCTGTCAGCAGGTGAAGGCCGAACACCAGAGGTCGGCTGGGTTGTTACAGCCATTGCCCGTGGCACAGTGGAAGTGGGACCACATGACCATGGATTTTGTTATGGGATTGCTGAGGACCAGGAGACGGCATAATGCAATTTGGGTGATTGTGGACCGATTGACAAAGTCGGCTAATTTTTTACCCGTAAAGAATAAGGATTTAATGGAGGAGCGGTGTCAGCTCTATGTTTAGGAGATTATTCGGTTATACGGGACACCGTTATCGATTGTGTCGGACAGGGATCTGGTGTTCACGGCTTAATTTTGGCAAAGTTTGCAGGAGGCACTTGAGACTCAGTTATGTTTCAGCACGGCGTTTCATCCACAGAGGGATGGGCAGTTTGAGTGGACGATTCAGATTTTGGAGGATATGTTGAGATTTTGTGTGCTGACGTTAGGAGGGAACTGGGAGAGCCATTTATCATTGGTGGAATTTGTGTATAATAATAGTTATCAGGCCAGCATTGGTATGGCTCCGTATAAAGTTTTGTATGGACGACCTTGCAGATCTCTTTTGTGCTGGGCTGAAGCCGGGGGAAACCTGTGACGGTTAGTCCTGACTTGGTGAGACAAGCATCAGAGAAGATTCAAGTCATTCGACAAAGGCTTTTGATGGCCCAGAGTAGATAGAAGAGTTATGCAGATAAACGGAGACGGCCGTTGGAGTTTCATGTTGGTGATTTTGTATTTTTGTAGATTTCACCAAGGCAAGGTGTAGTACGTTTCGGGAAACGTGAAAAGCTTTCTCCACGATATATTGGACCCTTTGAGATTATGGTAAGGATTGGTGTGGTGGCGTGTCGGTTAGCGCTTCCTCCTCAATTGGCTCAGGTTCATAATATGTTCCACGTTTCTATACTCCGGAAGTACATACCGGACCCTTCTCATGTCGTTAGTTAGGAAGAACTGGACATTGAGGAGGACATGACGATAAAGAATTTGCCAGTTCGAATTGAGGACAGGCGTGAGCAAGTTTTGCGTGGCAAAACCATCCCGTTGGTTTGTGTGTTGTGGCAGTACCGTGGAGTCGAGGAGTCCACGTGGGAGCGTAAGTTGGTGATGAGAGTGAGACACCCATCTCTGTTTGAGGATTGATTTATGTATTGTGAATTTCGAGGATGAAATTCATATAAGAGTGGGAGTATGTAACACCCGGTATTTTAATTTGTCATATTTTTGTATTAATTTGGGTAAATGAAATATTTAAATTGAGTTGATGTAGATTATTATATTTTTTCCTGAGTTGAGTTGGCTCAAAGTGATATTGGGCTGGATAAAGTGGGCCAAGGGCCAGGGTTTCTTTCTTTCTTCTTTTCTTTTATTTCTGTCCCGTTTTTCTTTCTTTCTTTTTGTTTTCTTTCGGCTAGAACCAGAAGAGAGAGAGAGGAGGGAGAAGAGAGAGAGAAGAGAGAGAAAAAAGGAGAGAGAGTGGTTTGAGGCGAACAAATAGTCGATCCGGAGAAATCTCGACGCGGTGATCATCGTGGTGTGGTCGGTTTCACGAGATTCGAAGCGAAGAATGAGAGATCAGAGTTTGAAGTTCGGAGTTCAAAGTAGTTTTCTTCATTCTTCTTCAGATTCAATTTAGGTGGGACTTAGATTTGTGTTCTAAACGTCATAGGGATCATTTTGACATATATATTGCATGATTTAGATGAAAGTGATACAAATTTGCATATATGTATATATATATGTCACGGGTATATATACATGCATATATATGTGAAATTAATGTTCGTTTTTGAGTAATTTTCCAAATTAAAGTTATAAAAACATGAGATTTACATCTATGAACATTTCTATATGAGTGATTGTTGGAAAAGAAGTTAGATTGAACGAATATGGAAGAAAATAGAGAGAAAAATCGAGGAACCGGGTTTGGGGGGCTGGCGTCCGGACGGCCCGTGGGGGTGTCCAGACCGCCGAGGCCGGTTGTGGTCTGGCGTCCGGACGGGGCTCCGGGGCGTCCGGACGGCGGAGGCCCATTTTGGGCCGTTTTGCTCATTTTTACTTCCTGATGTTGATTTTGACCCTCCGACTTTGTTTATATATATTTTACAAGCGTTATATAGATTCCAAATCATGATTTAGATGAATGTGAATATAATTTTACATTGAGATAAATATTTAATTTCATGATTGAGCATATCATGAGCATTGGGATTTAGGGTGGTTTTATCCGGTGAAATTGATAGTTGGATTGGCCGAGAGTGCCATAGATTGTGACGTGCCGAGGCACGATTAATATACATTTATTAAGGTTGAGATGATAGATTATGATAACACCGGATGATCTCCAGAATTTATAAACGTGACTAGAGTTTAGTCATGTGAAGTTAGGACGTTAATCTGGGTTTATGCATGTGATATTTTCCCGGACTGCAGCCGGTTACCTGCTTGAGATAGCGGATGCCTACCTGAGATAGGTGGATGCCTGACTAGAGGTGTAACACGGTTCTCTAACGGATGGGCCAGGGGGTGTAACACGGAACCCTTGAATTTTTACACTTGTGGGGGTGTAACACGGTTCCCCACAGGCAGATGAGATATATATATATGTATGTGTTTGCCGTAAGCGCTGAAATGATGTGCTCGGTGGCCGCGCGTGTCTTGGCTCTTCGGCTTTGCTAAGTGTCACTCGTCCCAGGATAAGGTTGGAGGTAAATAGAGAAATAGGATGCATGGCCATGGCATTGCATTTCATACATTGCATGAGAGATGCATATTTATATTGATGTTATGTATGTATATATGATGTGTTATATATATACACTGGTTTACACTGACACTGTCTTACCTACTGGGTTTGTTAGCTCTTCCCTTCATTATTGCAGGTGATACAGGGAGACAGGGTAGTGACCATCCCGAGTTGAGTTGACTGCTGGAGACCCTAGACATTATTCTGTCATTTTAAGATTATTGTATTTATTTGTGCGACTCGGGTTGTGGGTCCCTTTGATATTGATGACGTATGTTGTGTATTTATTTATATGAGAATTTGGGACGATTGTAGTGCTCTAATGGATGTTATGATATTATGACTTAACCTTGGTACAGGTTTTATTTTGTTTCAATTGTCCCTATTTTTCCATACCGTCCGTCCCGGACAATTTATGTTTGGGGCGTGACATAGTCAAAAAGTTACCTAAATATTAGCGAGGAAATCAATATTTCCTTACCTAAGCTACACTATTCACAAGGAAGTCAAAATTTTCCTCACCTCCGGTACTCTCCAAACCAAAAAATTTATTGACTATTAGTGAGGAAACTATTATTTTCTTACCTATATCCTACTTTTTGCGAGAAAATATTTTTTCCTCGCCTATAGTAAAAAAAAAAAAAAAAATTAACTATTAGCGAGGAAATCATATTTCCTTATGTAAACTATACTATTAGCGAGGAAATTTAAATTTTCTCACCTATAGTACTCTCCAAATCTCCCCCAACAACAATCTTGGGATTGGCGCCATATTTTCAATCTTATAGTGAGCAAATCTCAAAATCCTCACGAAATACAACTATTAGGGATGAAATATTTCCTTATAAAAACTATTACAGTTGTTTGCGAGGCGACGCTGATTTCCTTACCTAAAAGCCACTATTAGCGAAGAAATAAGTTTTTTCACAAAAATTTTTCTCGCCTATACTCCATTTTCTTATAGTACAATTGCACAATGAAACAAAAGGAAACGATGCGAACGAGTCCCAAGTTGAAGATTATGGTATATGAAATGACATTCATTCTCAATATATTTGTATACTCACAAAAAACTAAGTAGTAGAGTAGTGGCGGCCATAGAGTGATCCTCGATTTCAAAAATGATCAAGTAATAATTGCTTATTTTTTTCTTTTTTTTTTTCTTTTTTAATTAGATAAGTGCCATAAAGAAAAACACAAAAAACTAGTAGACTTGCAACGATCCGTAAAGTCACCGGTCTAATTAGCATAAAAATAAGCACTGAACTCCAGAAATTATAAAAAAATGAAGTAGTAAACTCTAATGTAGAGTTCCCTAAAAATAACGAATAATGTGAAGAATAGTGACCCAGTGAACAGTGGCAGGTGAAACAACCACTTCTCTAATGAACAGCATATTCATTTTTAAAATTTATTATTGAACTAATATTTCTTAAAATATTTTTCAAACTTTTAATTTTATCTTGGAGCCTTTGTAGCTCAAGAGCCATAAGCCAGCATAGCTTTTTGGAATTCATAATTATATTCCATAATATAAAATAAATTATTACAGCCTTTGTAGCTCAAGAGTCTCTTCTCCAATAGTAGGTTGAAAAAGTCAAGAACTTCTTTTGCTAGGTGAGATGGTTTGTTTATCAACGTTTTGGTATATGTTTTGTTGATATCTTTCAACTTGGTTAGCCTGAATTTTTTTTTTTTTTTTGGCTTTTGAACTTCAGCTGATAAAGTAAGACTAGTTTGGCCGTTCTAATGCCCTCTAAATTGTTAAAAGCTTATATTAGTCTTAATATTCATCGAAATGTGTATTAAAATAATCTGCAATAACAGATTTAGTGGATTCAATATGTGTGTAAATAGAAGAAAGAGATGAAATGAGAAGGACGATCAAGTTTAAGATTCAACGTTTCGGCTTTCGTAAGGCCCACATGAAATTGATTTATCAATCTTAGGCTTGTAACATTGTCCAAGCATGAAAAGTAAAACTTTTCTTTCATAACCCAAAAATTAATGACATCACATACACATCCAAACTTTGTTCACCTTTTCATTTCCCTTGCTCACTTTTTTTTATTGATATTGGGTTCTGCAGATCTTCTGCCAGGTTTGAGATTAAAGGATAGTGTTTTTCATTAATGGCGTATGAGAATTATCTTCACCTTTGATGATCCCTTTCGAGGATCCTATGTCTGACCCCACAAGTGGTAAGCTTTAAACCAGTCGGTATTATTTACTCAATTTTCAAAGTTGCTTTTTTGTTTTTGTTTTTGTTTTTTGCTTTTCTTTTTTTTTTTTTTCTAATTTTCACGAGCATAACAAGGCTTTAACATATCCATCTCCCATCTTAGGCGATCGAGAAGATACTTCACATACGTATTCGGTTACATTACCCTTGGATTTGTTTCTTCATGCACCCTGTTTACTGGCATAAACTTCTCTACAATATTCTCAACATCGAATTCCAAGAAATTCAAGCAAATGACGGAGCCCTGCATGCCTAACTTTGGAACTTTTTTTTTTCTTTTTATTTTTGAAACTAAAGAATATCAACTTTGGAACTAAAAGCTGGCATTATCAAATTATTTGGTGAAAAAATAAATTTGAACCTAAATAATTTTCATATATTTTTAAAAATTTCATATATATTCTAATATTTTAAAATTGAAAAAGTGTTTAAAAAATTTGTACTTAAAAATATTTTATAAATGCCAGCAACGTATTTAAAAAGTTGCGAAAATAGGAACCAAACAAAATTTTGATAAAAAAATATATAAAACAAATAAAAAGAGAAGTCAAAATATAAATAATTATTACTAAACTAAATCTGTTAATACAAAAAATGCACTGGACACGTGGTATTCAACCCCAACATACATGCAAGGCTCATTTGCAGTTCTCAATAATTGGTCCCAAGTACAAGATTTTATTCCCAGTCTCAAATAGAATGCACCAAAATGGAGAATTAAAATGCTGATTTATTTCTAATCATAAAGTAATATTATAAATTAATCAATTCACTATTATAATTTAGTTGATTTGTTACTGTGTCAGTGGAATATGATGTGATAGTTATTTTTTTAAATATATCCCGTTTTACTTACCACTATATAGATAACCCCATAAATTGTCGCTATAATTATTGAAAATTAGTAAGTTAGTGGGTTAACAAAATATTATTATCAAATTTGTAACCCACCAACTCTTATTTTTCTAGCCTATGTATAGTCTGAAAAGGTCACTAAATAAGGTACACTAATTAGTGTTCACAAAACTCTATCTTTCTAAATACTCTCTTGAACTTCTAACAACCATTGTAGAGCATACATCACAATAAAATAAAATAAAATAAACCCATAAATGGGCTAGCGAGCTCCCAACTGCAATAAGTATAGGTTTCAATCAACTTTTATAACTCTATCGAATGCCAGAACAATAGTCTAATACAAAAGTTAGCTTGATGAAAATTGAATATTCTTACCAAAAGTTTATTTCTCTTTCCTTTTTCCCATTTAACTTCTATTTTTTTTTTTTTGATAGTTTCAAAGTTTTTTTTTTCTTACCGGAAGTCTTTTAAAATTTTAACCATTTTTTATATTTTTTTGAAAGTGGTGAATAAAATATGTGAAACTTGTATATTAAAAAAAAGAGAGAGAAATCAAATTTTTATGTAAAATTTATAGAGAAAAGAAATCAAATTTTAATTAAAAAGTCATATATAACATTAAAAAATCTACCAAAGAAAAAAAGTAAATGAATTTTTTACTAAGTTGATTCTTATATGTATAAATTATGGTGATACTATTTTTTCATGGTTCTCGATCCAAGCTTTAAAGAACTTGATCCATCAGAAAAATGGTGATCAATACACTTTGAACATTGATGTGGTGCTTGTCAAAAAATTTCGATGTTTAAGTTAGCAAAGACTTTCTAATAATTATGATAGAGTCTATTGTATATATATGGAGTAGTACTTCTATATAGATGGATATATATATATATATGCTCTAGAACATACCTCCTTCTTCTTTTATGGCATGGTCACTCCTATCTTTTTCGTTAGGTGGTGGGAAGGTGGAAAGATGAGAAAGTGGCTAGGTGGAGGTTTCTTCTTCCCCATTATTTGTAAACCAAATGACGAGGGGGTGTTACATATCATAGTGGCCCTCTAACATAAGATTTTAGACGAAAATTTTAGAGTATTAAAAATCACATCCATCAGATGCTCCTAATTCCCTTGGTTTCCTGAGCGGAATAAGAAGAATCTAACGGTTAGTTGCTCCATGAGTTGCGTGCATATTTTATGTTTTGTTTTATTCAACTTCATGAGCGCCTTATCAACCAAACAGAGTCATGTGCTTCTTCTTCTTTTGCCTTTCAGGCCTATGGTTTGATTAGTCTCTCGAATCGAGTAAAGTTCTTGGTGCCTGTAAGCTTCTTATTTGGTCGATCTTCTTTTGCCCTTTAGGCCTATGGTTTGATTAGTCTCGCGAATCAAGTAAAGCTTTTAGTGCCCATAGGCTTCTTATTTGGTTGGTTTCGTGAATCGATAAAAGATGCTTTGGCCTCATAGGCTTGACCACATGAGCTGCTTTGGTCCACCAATTCCGTGAATTGAGAAAAGATATTTCGGCCACATTGGCCCAATTACGTGAGTCGTTTTGGTCTGTTCGGTCTCATAAACTGAGAAGAAATACTTTGGTCGTATGGATCCCTGATCACGTGAGCTGTCTAGCTCTGCCCAGTCTTGTGAACCAAGGAGAGATGCTTCGGCATCATGGGCTTGGCCACATGAGCTATCTGGGTCGTTCAGTCTTATAAACTAATGAGAGATGTTTCGAGCTCATAGGCTCGGCCACGTGAGCCATCTGGGTCACTCGATCTCATGAACTAAGGAGAGATGCTTTGGTCTCATAGGACTGACAACGTGAGCCGTCTAGGTTGCTCGGTCTCGTGAACCGAAGAGAGATGCTTTGGCCTCATGGGCTTGGCCACGTCAACTATCTGAATTGCTAAGTCTTGTGAACCAAGAAGAGATGTTTAAGGTCTCATGGCCCAGCTATGTGAACCGTCTGCATTGCTTAGTCTCTTAAATTGGGTAAAGATGTTTTGGCCATCTGGGCCTAACCATATAATTTGTCTTAGTCATTCGATCTCGTGAACCAATGAAAGATGCTTTGACCTCATAGGCCCAGCCACGTGAGCCTTTTGGGTCACTCATTCTCATAAACCTAAAAAAGATATTTTTGGTCTTACAGGACCGATCTTGATCTTGTGAACCACGAAAAGATGCTTTGACCTCATGGACCTGGCCACCTGAGTCGTCTAGGTCGCTTGGTCTTGTGAACTGAGAAAAGATGCTTCGGTTTTATGGGTCCAGTCATGTGAGCCATTTGGGTTGCTCAGTCTCGTGAACTGAGAAAAAATGCTTCAACCTTATGGGCTCGGCCACGTGAGCCGTTCTGATTTGCTCTGCCTACTCAGTATGATTTAATCAGCTGTCTAACATGTTCTACTCAGTATGATATGATCATGCTCGGCCAACTCATCTTTTACTCGATTGTTTAATGGTTTAGTCAGCTACACTCTCTATTCTATTTGGCTGACTTCAGTTTCCTTGATCATTCTGCTTTGTTCGATCGTTTTGTTCCATTCATTCTACTCTATTTAGTCATTCTGATCATTTGGTCGTTATTTACTCTTACTCGACCAACTCTACGCATGCTCGACTTAATTTTGCTCAAAAAACTCTGCTCATGCTCAACCTACTCTTGCTTGGCCAACTTTTATTCAGCCTATTCTGCTCTTACTCAACCTTCTCTTACTTGGCTAACTCTTGCTTTTCCTCGGCCAACTCTACTCATTTTTGACCTACTCTTACTCAGCTAATTCTGGTCTTATTTGACCAACTTTGTTTTTACTCGGCCTACTTTTACTCAGTTAGCTTTTACTGACACAACCCTGCTCTTGCTCGGCCTACTCTTACTTAGTTAGCTTCTACTGACATAACTCTGCTCTTGCTCAGCCAACTCTTGCTCTTCTTTGGCCGTCTCTGTTCTTGTTTGGCTAGCTCTTACTCAGCCTACTCTACTCTTACTTAACTTTTTCTTACTTGGCCAACTCTTGCTTTTTCTTAGCCTACTCTTACTTGGCCAACTCTGGTCTTGCTTGGCCAGTTCTTACCCAATCAACTCTAGTCTTACTCAGCCTACTTTTACTCGCCCTACTTTGGTCTTCTTTGTTTATGCTCAGCCTACTCTTAATCAGTTTTTTCTTGCTCTTTCTCGGCCTATTCTTACTCGAGCAACTCTTACTTGGCCCACTCTGGTCTTGCTAGGCCTAATTTTGCTGGGCTAACTCTGCTCATGCTCAGCCTACTCTTGTTTGGCCAACTTTACTCTTGCTCAACCAACTCTACTTATACTTGGGCTCCTCTGCGCTCCTCTGCTCACGTTCAGCCTACTCTTGCTCAGCCAACTCTTATTCAGCCTATTTTGCTCTTACTCAGCCTTCTTTTGCTCGGCCAACTCCTACTCTTCCTCTGTTTACTTTACTTGGCCAAGTTTAGTCTTGATTGGCCTAATCTTGTTCTACCAACTTTGCTCACGCTTGGCCTACTCTTGTTTGGTCAACTTTGGTCTTGCTCGGCCAATTTTATTCTTACTTGGCCAGCTCTGCTCATTCTACTGATGATACTATTTGTTTGTGGTCTTCGATCTAAGCCTTAGAGAACTTGATTCATCAGAAAAAACAGTGATTAACCCGCTATGAATATTAGTTTGGTACCTGTTAAAAAATTTCCAGTACTTAAATTAGTATAGACTCTCTAATAATTATGGTAGAATCTTCTGTATATATATAGAGTAGTACCTCTGTCACGCCCCGAATCCGAGGACCCGAGGAGTGAGGATGAACATACAAACGTAAGTAACCAGGTCACAATATCAGA
>JAVXUM010000017.1:45810485-45822667 GCA_035590655.1 Pouteria glomerata | reverse complement strand
AAGATTCTTGTTGCTTGCATTCAAGTTTGCATTCAAAGATTATGGAACAAACGGGTACGCTTCCGCATTATTAAATACATACTTTGATGTTCTTAAATTCATATACATGTATAATAAATCTTACACAGCAATCCTGGTCTTGCTCTAGTTATTTCAGCCATCTAGGTAGCTTCTTCTCCGAAGAAAGTTGATAATAGAAAAAAATCAGGAATGAGCAGTTGTGCAGTTGTACATACCAGCAGCCAAAGAGGCTATTGCAGATCTCTTTTCATGCCGAAAAATAGCAGCTACAGCAGTCAACAATGGAGTTCCTTTACCTGCATCAGCAGATGTTCCAGTGGGTAATAACCTGAGCAGGAATCTTTCTACCCAAGTGGAAAGTTTGGAAATTAGGGCCGATTGGATGTTATTAAAATTTTAGCGAGTTTTTATGAAGAGTGTATAAAATAATAAGAGGTTTTATTTATGAAAGATGAATAAAAAAATAGTTGATTTGGATGAAGTATTTAGAAAGAATAATAAATAGTACTTGACTTGGATGATTTTTTAAAGAAGGTGTACGAGGATAAATGTATAATGTAAAAAATTGTCAAATGACTTTTTTACTCTTTGCCATCCCAAACAAATCAATTTCATCTTTGGTAAAGAGGGTAAAATCGACCAATTTCATTTTTGGTAAAGTGTATTATTTTTAGAGATCTCAAATCTTCTCCAAAAATAATACATCTTCTCCCCCGAAAATTTTTGCGAACGTGAAGCTTTTTACTTCCTAAATCAAACAAAAAATGTTACATTCAAAAATAATACGGGGCATTATTTATGAAGGGATTTATTGTGACATCCAATCGGGACTTAAGTCAAAACGCTGTGGCGGGCTATCTTACACCATCTCCAGTGCATCGAAGTCAAACATAAATGAAACGGAGTGCAACCTGCCGAGTATGAAATTTAGATCGGGCCCCAGCTTAAAGTCCAATGCTTCTGGGCCATTAATTGAAGAGTCTAATTCCAAGGAGGAGTGCAGCTCGTGTGTGAGGTGTAATTCGGGTTCAAGCCTAATGCCCAGTCCTTTGGGCCCACTAAGCCTAGGTAAGTCGTCTTGGGCTCATTTATTTGAATCAAAAGCAAACACCCAGCCTACTAAACTAAAGCACTTCAAGGTTGGTTTAGAGGATAAATACCTCTTGAAATCACAAAGCAAGGCTATCCTCATTGGGAACATGCTCTAGGCAGTTACTTTCTTGATAAATGGAGTTCTTTTCACTATGTTATGGCTTGAGCAAGGAAAATATGAGCTGAAGAATTAATTGAAATGGTCACCTTAGAAAATGAATTTTATATTTTCAATGTTAAAAATGAAAAATCAGTAAAGAAAATATTAGGTGAGAGACCGTACTATTGTGAAAATCGCCAAATCCTCATTAAAAAATGGCACTTGGGAATGCAACTTGCTAAGGAAAGTTCTCATCAATTTCAATTTGAGTAAAATTTTACAACATTCCTCTTAAATTTTGGTCAAAAGAAGGTTTAAATTATGTGGCTAGTGTTATTGATACTCTTTTATACCTTGATGAGTACACCCAAAAGAAAAGCCGACTTACCTTTACTAGAGTGTGCATTGAGACCCAAGTTAACAAGGATATTCCTAAGTACTTACGATGTGGAAATCCATATGAAATCCAAGTAGAGGCCCCATGAAAGTCAAAAAGATGTGGGTTGCAAAGTATTTGGTCATTTTTTCTCGTCTTGTCCAAACAAGTCTAAACTAGATGTCAAGTCTACCAAATAACCATGGAAAGCTAAGCTGCAAAATGAGAAGAATGAGTGGACAGAAGGGAAAAGCTAATGGAAAGAATTCTCCCATGTTGTGTAAGAGAGACAAGGTTGACCCTCCACAAACTTCATCCAACATCTTTGAAGTTTTATCATTATGTCAAGAGGTAGAGCATTCCAAAGGGACTAAGAAAGACAATCTGATCGAGGGAATCTAAAGAAGGGATATGGAGACACTCTAAAACCAAGCATACCACTGGAGGGACAAGATTCAATTCAGCAGCAACAACAGACACCAAGCAACTCTCAAACCTAGAATAAGCGGCAATTACTAGACTGAATCTAAAAACTCAACTCAGTTAGAAGTCAAGTACTAGTAAGCATATCCTCTAATAAAAACCCAGGCCTCAAAATCAACAATATGGTGAAGAGGTAATTCTTGTGTAAAACATGTCTTTTGTTAACCTATCCACTTGAGTTGTAAGTGGAATTATTAATAGATAAGTTAGAGCATACCTAGCTTTTTAGACTCTCTTGGAAATGTACCCTAATGAGATTGTATTAATCTTATTGCAAATCTAAATTTTGGTAATAAAATTAAACTTACTTACCAAAAAGAAAAAAGGAATGTCCAGTGAGATAAAATGATTCTTGGCTTCTTTGAAGAATTTTATGAAACTGGGCAGCAATACTAAAGTGTCTATTGTTGTCTCCACAATCAAAACTCTCTATGGTGCTCAATTTTTATTTTATTTTTATAGGTTCTATATAGCTGAAATTCTTATTTAAAATTATGAAATTGTTGAATATCTTGCCATGCTTACATAGTTACTTATTTTTCATTTTCCCTTTGTTGTTTGCTGTAGCATTCTAATCATTTATTTTTTTTGCAATTCTTAAGAAATTATGCCTAAATCAATAAAATAGTACAGAAATAACTTGCAGAAATCATTACATTGCCATTTGGATTAATTGACTCATGTGGTAACTTGCTTTGCATTTAATTCCTATCACATGGCATTTAATGTAAGTGAGGCAAAAATCAGATTTATTGGTGCTATTTGGACATTAGAAATATCTAAACGTCACATCAGTCTGTCACTTATATGATGAGAAACTAACAAAATAAAGTATATGGTAATAAACGAACTAGAATGTAAGAAATAGACCAGATTTATTGTCTCGTGTCCCATTCACTCGTGGGGTCCAGTTGTAATGATCGGGGACACGTTAAATTGGTAACTCTCCTGGTCGGCAAGCCCATGCTCCAGGAGCTACCATGTGCCCAAATATTTTTTGTATCAACACTTTTTATCCTCGTTTTTGGCTTATAGATGTTTGGAAATTTGCCTCATAGAGTAAAATGTATATGTTATATTGCTATTCCTCGTAATAGAATAATGACTTCATTCGTGAAATCTACAAAAAAAAAAAAAAAAAGTTTGATACAAAAGTGTTTAGGTAAAACAAAGAAGCTCATATTGATCTTTTTATTTTTTATTTTTAGTTTTAATGATAAGGAGATTAATTCAGGCTATGAACTACAAATACTTTAAATTAAATGTAACGATGAGGAGATCAATTTAGGCTATAAACTGCAAACACCTTAAATTAAATGTTATACTCGTATAGGACACGATTCGAACACATGAGGATACATATTAAATACATAATATATATATATTTACATCAGATTTAGCTACGACCATAGAATATATGAAATATATGAAAGGGATATAAAATATGAGTGGAGCCAAAGTCTAAGATGTGTCCCAATATTTTTAGCAGACATAGTTAGAATACGGTACGAGATTTGCAAAGGATAACTATAGGATGAAAACTTTTGAGATATGATGGGTTGAAAATATAAAGTTGTTAAACTTTATTCAGGGGTAAATTTAAAAAAAATGAGGAGGCATACTGTAAATAAATAAATTATAATACAAAATGTTTGTGAACTTTCCACTTTGGTTGATCATCGAAACAAAAAAACCTAGATAGCTTCACTCGACTTCATCAACAGTCCGTGACCTTCACCAGCCTCTTGGAGCTTCGGCGACCATCGGTAGTAAGTTTTTTTTTTTTGTTTGTTGTTGCTCTCTCATTGCTATATCTCTTTGTGGTAGCCACTGCATAGATATAATTTGATTAGTTCCCATATGTCCAGCTAGCCCAGTAGAGTCTTAGGGTTTTTCCTGACGCAAGGTTAGGATCATTACTAGTAGGACAAATATATACCAAACGTTTGAAGAATGAAGTTCTCATTGGCCATTCCTATTATTTATAGGCTTACAGTCCGAGTATGCTCTTCTATTTTCGTTTCACCTGGGTCTACTACTCACCTTAGCTTTCTAGGGTATAACGTCTTTATTTAAGATGATTCAATTGATCAATTCACTACTAGAGAGTTGAGTTTTGGCGACCGACAAAACACGGACGGCCGCTTCTAGTGGTCGCTAATTATATATCAGCAACCGTTTTAAGCGGTCGCAAATGTTTAGCATGTACGAAACCATTTTGTGTTGTTATCTTAGTATGGCTAAACCATTTTGTATTATTTTGCTTTTACAGGCTAATGTAGTTGGGGTCCCTCTAAACTTCCGGGACGTTTGCTACGGCAAATGCCGGAAGATGTGGAAGGATCATAAGAATAAAGTAAAGTCTACTCATTGGAGATGTCATGAGAATGACCCTGACATCCTTCAGCGGGTCCCAGACGGCATCCTCCCCTATCAGTGGGCTAAGCTCGTTAGTTACTAGTCGAGCGAAGAGGCTCAGGTCAGTACAATAATTATAATCTCAATTTGTTGTATTAAGTTTAAAAATTATAAAGCGTAACTTATAAAAGTTAATCAACCAATGATTAAAATAGGAAGTTGCAGCGAGGAACTTGCGGAATCGAGGGATACAGGGCCCTGGCCATAAGGAGGGGACCCGGCACTTTTCGCAGGTCCACCATGAGGTAAAACGTTAATTTAAAATGTACGAATTTTGTTTACTATAATTCAATGTCGTATGATAATAATTTATCATTTAATAGTTGCTAGAACGGGGCCAGAAGGCTGATCTGATGGCTGTCTGGTTGGTGACCCGCAATACTCAGTCGTCGGAGGTTCAGGCCATACAGGTAATTAATAAGTTAATTACGACCATTTTTTTTTTTTACCATAAATGAACTTATATTTCTTACCGATCTTCTTTTTTAATTTACCTTAGGCTCAATTTAACGCCCGTTTGAATGAGCTGCTGTTAGATGAGAGGGAGTTTGAGGAGAAGAGAGATGAGATATTTTTCTTCATCGTCGAACATAATGGCCATAGATATACACTTACACGAGGTGCTAGCATTCCACGCCGATCCATTGCACAAGCGGAGGCTTCTTCCCAAGCCAAATGACGCGATCAGGACCTCCTCTAGACAGTTCGAGCTGAGATAGATGCGCGGGAGGTGTCATTTCGAGCTCAGATGATGGCCGATATGAAGAGGCGTTTATCTCAGAGTCAGAGCTATCCTCCTCCTCTTCTGCAGGATACAAATTTATATTTTATATTTATTTATAGTTAATTAAAATTTAATAAATTTATTTATTTGTTTATGATTTGTTTATTATTTTATTTTAGGATCCAGATGATGGCGGCTGGTCTTCCTGGAGTGATCTGATTAGAGCGTTTTGTACTTTTCATTTAATTGTTTTGTCTTTCTTTCTATTTTTGTACAGTTCCATATTTTGTAAATTTTATGTAAATATAAATGAAGAATTTCATTTCATTTCTCATATTTCAATATTTTGTTATTATATGTGTAATTTAAAACATATCGAAAAAATTAATATTAATATTTTAAAATATAGTATAAATAATAAATAAATCTAAAAATATTAATAAAAAGGTAATTAAATATTAATAAAAAAGTAATTATAATTAAAATTAGAAATCAATTACAAGTAAATAAATAATGAATTTAAAAAATTTTAAAATTAACAACAAAAAAATAATTTAAAAAAAAATTATTAAAATTATAAGCAGTCGCTAATAATCCGTCGCATATAATTTCCCGCTATTTGACGGGTGGGAGGAAAAGAGGTGGGGAATACTCTTAGCGACCGCTAGTTAGGCAGTCGCCACTGCGGTCGCTAATACTTTAACGACTGCTCTTGCGATCGCTAATACTTTTTAGCGACGGAGTAACTGCTACCACTGTCGCTATTACTTATTACGACCGCAATTCTCCTTTTAGCGACGGCTAAGAGCTGCCTTCTCCAGTAGTGACTGTTTTGTTATTTCCAGTCAATTCTGCCAGGCCTCACTATGGATTGGAAGAAGGAGTTTCAATCGTCTTCGTTGCTCTCTTTCTTTCTCTCACTATCTTTGCTATTGCTCTATGTCTCTCTTCTTTGAATTTTTTGATCTAGATTTTTTTTATTGTTTTTTAAATTTTTTTACTCTCTATTTCTTATCACAACCACAGGACTAAACTCGGTCCAATTTTTTTTTTTTTTTAAACGCAGATTAAATTTTTATTTTTGGAACAATGAATTGATTAAGTTGGAATTAACTAAAATTTAGGCATTGAAAAAACTTATTTTTTCCATCATTTTGGCTTGTTGTATGAAATTGTACTTGTCTTCAATACTTTTTTATATTTATGTATGCATGATGTTGGTAGTTTTGCGTATGAATGACGTTAATTTGTGGATTTGATGGTATTTTCTATGCTTAATAATTGTTAGTTATACAATTTTCGGTAGTATATAAATGCTATATTTAAAATATTTTTAAAAAATATATTTTCTATTTTACATTTTTACCTTATCTCCGCCATATCTATTTTCTTATTTTTTTCAAAATTGTCGTCTCTTATGTCTAGACCAATTCCTGTATCCACTCCTATGTTCATATCTGTGCTTCGTAGAATCTAGCAATTGACAGATAGATGAATTTTAGATTTGTAAGTGAAAAATGAATCATTCAATTTCATGATAAAGATGGAGAGAGTTGTTTTTGATTGTCTGGATGAATAACAATTAGAAAAGGGTTATATTGTCTTGGACTATATGGTGATATATTTATCATTTTTGAGATAGGAAAAGAATTGCTTTTGTGGAACTCAAATGAGTTTCCAAATGGATAGAAATCGGAAGAATTATTTCTAGGAATTGTCAAGTAAGAGTTTAACAAATGCATATGATTTATTAGTTTTTTCATCAAATGCCAAAATCTTTTATTTATTTATTTATTTATTTATTTTAGTGTTATTACCTCTTTTTTTGGTATGAGAATAACAATCGACCTTTTTTCAAAGACTTTCCTTCTCTCCCTTATTAAAACTTGTAAAAATCTTTTCTAATTGGTATTAAGATTGTAGGGGTTATCATCATTGGTGTATTTCTTATAATAAGATTTTTAAGTTTCGTCTGACTCGAGATTTCTGTGACAATAAAGTTTGCAAGATGGATTTAATTTCCCAACTACAAGAACAAACCAACACAATTGTAGTTATCTCCCAACTTCAATACTTTTGGTACTTTACAAAGGGATACCCCACCAGTCCAATTGTCTCTAAATTATCCAGAACCTCCTACTAATTCTCCTAACAATCCTACAGAAGATGCTATTGCTAACGTTACAGAGGAACCTAAGCTCATGAGTACTGCTCTGGTTAAAACTACTAAACAGATGCGCTCAATTACTGCTATTAAAAACTTTGTGTATAATTGATGAAGTGCTTAATATCATTTCCAAAGGGAAACGTCCCAAATCACCTTGACCTACTCATGTAGAGACTATCCAAGTTTGAAAAAAGAAAAGAAAAGAAACTAGACATCTATTAGATTAACGAGTTATTTACTTTTTTTGTCCTTGAAAGAAAGGAAAAAGGAAAAACCACTTAATACGTTTACAATTTCCTTAACTTCATCCAACCTGTGGTTGTGCTGTTTACAAGTTTCTTTTTTTGCTTTAATACATTCTTGCGGACCTCATTTTGTGGGGATATGTTTTGTTATTGTTATGGCTCTAGTTATGTTTCGAGATAAACAACCAAATGGTGATGACATATTAACTTCTACTATTATCTGAAGATGTATCCCTGACTCCATTGATATATACAGAGTATCAGCTGCCAAAATGAAACTATTATTTACCTTAGAGTAAGTATAAATTGGCATAGCAAAAGTAGACTTTCTAAGTATCCATAAAGGAAGGAGAATAATCTATTTCTGGCCACTGTGATCACAATCAAAACTCTCCATGGTGCTAAATTTTTATTTTTTTTTGTAGGTTCTACATAGCTGAAATTCTTCTCTAAAATTATGAAATTGTTGAATATCCTACCATGGTTTTGCGTACATAGTTACTTTTGTTTCATTTTCCCTTTGTTGTTTGCTGTAGCATTCTAACCATTAATTTTTTTTGCAATTCTTATGAAGTTATGGCTAAATCAGTAAAATAATATATAAATAACTTGGAGAAATCATTACTTTTTCATTTGGGCTACTTGACTCGTGTGCCAACTTACTTCGTATTTAATTCCCATTGCATACCATTTAATGTAAGTGACGCAAAAATCAGATTTGGAAGTGCTATTTGGACATTCGAAATATCTAAATGTCACATCAGTCTGCCACTTATATGATGAGAGACTAACAAAATAAAATGTATGGTAATAAATGAACTAGAATGTAAGAAATGTACCCAGTTTATTGTCTTATGTCCCATTCACCCGTGGGGTCTAATTATTATGGTTAGGGACACGTTAAATTGGTAACTTTTCTGGTCGACAAGCCCATGCTAGGGAAGCTGTCGCACTTCTAAATATTTTTGGCATCAACACTTTTTATCCTCGTTTTAGCTTGCAGGTGTTTGAACATAGAGTAAAAGGTATATGTTATATTACTATTCCTCGTAACAGAATATTGACTTCATTTGTTATATTGCTATTCCTCGTAACAGAATAATGACTTTATTTGTGAAATCTATAAAAATGAAAAGTTTGATTCAAAAGTGTTCAGGAAAAACAAAGGATCCTGTATTGATCTTTTTATTTTTTATTTTTTATTAGTTTTAATGACTTGGAGATCAATTAAGGCTACGAACTACAAACACCTTAAATTAACTGTCATACTCGAATAGGACACGATTTGAACACATAAGGAAACATATTGAACAAATAATATATATATATATTTATATTTACATTAGATCCAGCAACAGCTGTAAAATATATAAAAAATATGTGAAGAACATAAAATACGGGTGGAGCCAAAGTATAAGATGTGTCCCAATTTTTTTAATTTTTTTTTTCATCAGACATAACTAGAATTCAGTGGAAGATATGCAGAGGATAACTACAAGAGAAAAAGTTTTGAAATATGATGGATTGAAAATATAATTTGTTAAACTTTGTTTAGGGATAAATTTAAAAAAATAAATGAGGAGGCATACTGTAAATAAATAAATTATAACACAAAATGTCCGTAAACTTTCTACTTTGCTTGATCACCGAAACAAAAAACCTAGATAGCTTCGCTCAACTTCGTCAACAGTCCGCGACCTCCACCAGCCTCCCGGAAGGCCGACGACCACTGACAATAGGTTTTTCTTTGTTTTTGTCTGTTGCCGCTATCTTATTGTTGTCTCTCCTTTTGGGAGTCACTACATAAGTGGAATTTGATAAGCTTTTGTAGGTCCAGGTAACCTAATAGAGTCTTAGAATTTTTCCTGACGTAAGGTCAGGGTCGTTACTAATTTAATTCCTATCACGTAAAATTTAATGTAAGTGATGCAAAAATCAGATTTAGTGGTGCTATTTAGACATTAGAAATGTTTAAATATCACATCTATCTATCACTTGTGTGATGAGAGACTGACAAATAAAATGTATGATGATAAATGAACTAGAATGTAAGAAATGGACAAAATTTATTACCCTGTGTCGCATTCACTCGTGGGGTCCAGTTGTTATAGTCGGGCACACATTAAATTGGTAACTCTCCTACTCGACAAGCCCATGCTCGGGAAGCTGTCACATGTCTAGATATTTTTTATATCAACACTTTTCATCATCTTTTTTGAGTTCAATGGGGTTGCAGTGGATTCCACTGTAGGGATTGCGGTGGTGAGATGGAGGATCCAGATTTCATCAAGGTGCATTTAATTGAAACAATAAATGTTAGTGTGATGAGTTAATAATACAGTTTGACAAAACTAAATGCACTTTGATGAAATCTGGACCCTCTATCTCACTATTGCAGCTTCAAAAGTGATTTTTCACTGTAGCCCCCTTGAACTCCTCTTTTTTGGCTTACAGGTGTTAGAAAATTTGCCTCATAAAATAAAATGTATATGTTATATTGTTATTTCTCATAAAAGAATGACTTCATTCGTGAAATCTACAAAAAAAAGGTTTGATTCAAAAGCGTTCATGTAATACCTCATATTAATCTTTTTATTTTTATTTTTAGTTTTAATAATGAGGAGATCAATTCAGGCTACAAACTACAAACACCTTAAATTAAATGTATACTTGCATAGGACATGATTCGAACACGCAAGGAAACATATTAAACACATAACATATACACGTATATATATATTTATTTACTTAGATCCAACTACGACTATTGAATATATGAAAGATATGAGGACATAAAATACGGGTGGAGCCAAAGTATAAGATGTGTCCCGATTTTTTTAAAGATATGAGAATGACATAAAATACGGGTGGAGCCAAAGTATAAGACGTGTCCTGATTTTTTTAACTTTTTATTTTTCCATCAGACATAGCTAGAATACGGTACAAGATATGCAAAGGATAACTACAGGAGGAAAACTTTTAAGATATGATAGGTTGAAAATATAATTTGTTAAACTTTATTCGGGGATAAATTTAAAAAAAAATAAATGAGGAGACATACTGTAAATAAATAAATTATAACATAAAATGTCTGTAAACTCTTCACTTTGTTTGATCACCAAAGCAAAATACCTAGACAGTATCGCTTGACTTCGTCAGTAATCTACAACCTCCACCAGCCTCCTGGAGCTCCAACAACCACCGATAGTAAGTTTTTCTTTGTTTTTGTTTGTTGTCATTCTCTCATTGATGTCTCTCTTTCTGGGAGTCACAAAATAGGTGGAATTTGATATGCTCCCATAGGTCCGGCTAACCCAGTAAAGTCTTAAGGTTTTTCCTGATGCAAGGTCAGTGTCATTACTAATAGGACAAATATATACCAAACCTTTGAAAGATGAAGTTCTAGTTCACCATTCCTATTATTTATACGCTTCCAATCTAAGTACGCTCTTTTATTTTTGCTTCACCAGGGTCTCTTATTCACCTTCGCTTTCAAGGGCACGATGTCTTTATTTAAGATGATTCAATTGGTCAACTATCTTGTTATTTTCAATCAATTCTGCCAAGCCTCTCTATGGTTTGGAAGATGGAGCTTTCAATCATCTTCATTGCTTTCTCTCTCGCTCTGCTGCTCTATGTCTTTTTTCCCTAAATTTTTTTGATCTGGAATTTTTTTATTGGTTTTTTATTTCTTTTACTCTTTATTTCTTATCACAACCATAGGACTAAATTTGATTTAGTGTTTTTTTTTTTAAATACTGATTGAATTTTCATTTTGGATCAATGAGTTGATTAAGTTGGAATCAACTAAAATTTAGGAGTTGAAAAAGCATTTTCTTCCTTTCATTTTGGACTATTGTATGAAGTTGAACTTGCCTTCAATACTTTTTTATACTTGTGCATGAATGATGTTGGTAGTTCAACGTACGAATGATGTTAATTTGTGGATTTAATGGTATTTTTTATATTTAATAATTGTTATACAATTATTGGTAGTATATTAACGCTATCTTTAAAATATTTAAAATAAAATATATATTTTATTTTATTTTTTTGTCGTATCTCTGCCATATCTATTTCTTTATTTTTTTTTTCAAATTGCCGTCTATTATGTCCAGACCCAAATCTATAACCGTTCCTGTGTTTGTATCCGTGTTTCATAGAATCCAACAATTGACGGATAGATGAATTTTAGATTTGTAAGTAAAAAAAGAATCGTTCAATTTCATGAGAGGGATAGAGCTGTTTTTGATTGTTTAGATGAATAATAGTTACAAAGGGTTATATTTTGTTGGACTGTATAGTGATATATTTATCATTTTTAAGATAGGAAAAGAATTACTTTTGTAGAATTATGGGGAGTTTTCAATAGGAATTGGAAGAATTATTGTCACGCCCCGAACCCGGGGGCCCGGGGGCGTGAGTGTGATAAACAAGCAATACATGAATCTACGGTCTCCGTATCAGAGTAAACACAATGGGAGTATAGCGGACCCACGAAAGAAAACTGCTATATAACGGCCTAAAAGTGGACTATCGGGGAGTACCTAATAAGT
>JAVXUM010000017.1:45799841-45810385 GCA_035590655.1 Pouteria glomerata | reverse complement strand
AAATCGTTTATCTCTATTTTAAGCACTTGAATCCTCTTATTAATCCTCAAATTAGAGTTAATGATTGTACTTTTTATAGTACAATCAACCAGTTATTTGTTTTTTTGTCCTCGAAAGAAATGAAGAAGAAAAAACCACTTAATACATTAACAATTTCTGTGACTTCATCTTACCTGTGCCTGTGGTTGTGGATGTTGCTGTTTTACAAGTTTCTTTTTTTACTTTAATACGGTCTCGCTGACCTCATTTTGTGGGAATACATTTTGTTATTATTATGGTTGTAGCTACATTTTGAGATAAGTAACTAAAAGGTGATGACATATTAACTTCTACTATTATTTGAAGATGTATCCCTGACTCTATTGATATATACAGAGTATCAACCACCAAAATGAAACTATTATTTACCTCAGTGTAAGTCTAAATTGGCATAGCAAAAGTAGACTTTCTCAGTATCCATAAAAGAATAAGAATAATCTAGTTCTGGCCACTATAGTCACAATCAAAACTCTCTATGGTGTTCAATTTTTATTTTATTTTTGTAGGTTCTACATAGCTGAAATTTTTCTCTAAAATTATGAAATTGTTGAATATCCTACCTTGCTTTTACTTACATAGTTACTTTTGTTTCATTTTCCCTTTATTGCTTGTTGTAGCATTTTGACCGTTTATTTTTTTGCAATTCTTATGAGGTTTTGGTTAAATTAGTAAAATTATTATCTTTTCATTTGGGCTGCTTGACTCATGCAATAATTTTTTTTTTTTTTTGGTAATTTTGTGATAACTTGCTTTGCATTTAATTCTCATTGCATATCATTTAACGTAAGTGAGGTAGAAATCAAATTTTGTGGTACTATTAGACATTAGAAATGTCTAAATATCACATCAGTCTGCCACTTGTATGATGAGATACTAATAAAACAAAATGTATGGTAATAAATGAACTTGAATGTAAAAACTGGACTAGGTTTATTGTCCTGTGTCCCATTCACTTGTGGAGTCTAGTTGTTATGGTTAGGGACATGTTAAATTAGTAACTCTCGCCCTCAGCAAGCCCATGCTTGGGGAGCTGCCACATATCTAGATATTTTTTGTATCAACACTTTTCATCCTCGTTTTAGTTTACAGGTGTTTGAAAATTTACCTCATAAAGTAAAATGTATATGTTATATTGCCATTCCTCATAACAGAATAATGACTTTATTCATGAATCTACAAAAAAAAAAAAGTTTGATTCAAAAGTGTTTAAGTAAAACAAAAGAGCTCATACTGATTTTTTTAATTTTTATTTTTAGTTTTAATTATGATGAGATCAATTCAGGCTACAAATTACAAATACCTAAAATTAAATGTCATACTCGTATAAGACACGATTCCAACACAGAAGGAAACATATTGAACACGTAATATATAAATATATATATACATCAGATCTAGCAACAGTTATAGAATGTATGCAAAACATGAGAAGGACTTGAAATACGGGTGGAGCCAAAGTATAAGATGTGTCCTGATTTTTTTAACTTTTGTTTTCATCAGACATAACTGGAATACGGTAGAAGGTATACAGAGGATAATTTGTTGAACTTTATGGGTTGAAAATATAATTTGTTAAACTTTATTTAGGGATAAATTTAAAAAAATAATTGAGGAGGCATACTATAAATAAATAAATTATAACATAAAATGTCTGTAAACTCTTTACTTTGCTTGATCACTGAAACAAAAAACCTAGACAACTTCGCTCGACTTTGTCAATAGTCCGTGACCTCCACCGGTCTCCCAGAGCGCCGATGACCACCGACAGCAAGTTTTTCTTTATTTTTGTCTGTTGCTGCTATCTTTCTGGAAGTCACTACATAGGTGGAATTTGATAAGCTCCTGTAGGTCCGGCTAACCCAGCAGAGTCTTAGGATTTTTCCTGATGTAAGGTAACAGTTGTTATTAATTTAATTCCCATCACATAATATTTAATGTAAGTGAGATAGAGTTCAGATTTCGTGGTGCTATTTGGACATTAGAAATGTCTAAATGTCACATTAATCTATAATTTGTGTGATGAAAGGCTAACAAAACAAAATGTATGGTAATAAATGAACTAGAAAGTAAGAAATGGACCAAGTTTATTGTCCCGTGTTGCATTCACTTGTAGGGTCCAGTTGTTATGGTTGGGGACACATTAAATTGGTAACTTTTCTGCTTGGAAAACTGTCATGTGTCTAGATATTTTTTGCATCAACACTTTTCGTCCTTATTTTTGGCTTACAAGTATTTGAAAATTTGCTTCATAGAATAAAATGTATATGTCATATTGCTATTTCTCAAAACAGAATAATAACTTTATTCGTGAAATCCACAAATAAAAAAGTTTGATTTAAAAGTGTTCAAGTAAAACAAAGAAGCTTATATTGATCTTTTCATTTTTATTTTTAGTTTTAATGATGAGGAGATCAATTTAGGCTACGAACTATAAACATCTTAAATTAAATGTCATACTCGTATACGACATGATTCGAACACGCAAGGAAATATATTAAACATGTAATATATATATATATTTACATCAGATCCAGTTACGACTATAGAATATACGAAAGATATGAGAAGGACGTAAAATACAAGTAGAGCAAAAGTATAAGATGTGTCCTAATTTTTTTAACTTTTTTTTTTTCATCAGACATAACTGGAACACAGTACACGATATACAAAGAATAACTACAAGAGGAAAACATCTTAGATATGATGGGTTGAAAATATAATTTGTTAAACTTTATTTGGGGATAAATTTAAAAAAAAATAAATGAAGAGACATACCATAAATAAATAAATTATAGCACAAAATGTCTGTAAACTCTCCACTTTTCTTGATCACCAAAACAAAAAAACCTAAATAGCTTCACTAAACTTCGTAAATAGTCTGTGACCTCCACCAGCCTCCCGGAGCTCCGACGATCACCAACAGTAAGTTTTTATTTGTTTTTGTCATTTGCTACTCTCTCATTGCTGACTCTCTTTCTAGGAGTCACTACATAAGTGGAATTTGATAAGCTTCCGTAGGTCTAGCTAACCCAGTAGAGTCTTAGGTTTTTTGCTGACGCAAGGTTGGGGTCATTACTAATAAAACAAATATATACCAAACCTTTGAAGGATGAATTCCAGTTCACCATTCCTATTATTTATAGGCTTCTAGTCTGTGTACGCTCTTCTATTTTCATTTCACCAGGGTTCCTTACTCATCTTTGCTTTCTAGGGCATGATGTCTTTATTTAAGTTGATTCAATTGGTCAACTGTCTTGTTATTTTCAATCAATTCTATTAAGCCTCTTTACGGTTTGCAAGATGGAGCATTCGTTCGTCTTCATTATTCTCTCTCTCTCTCTCTCTCTCTCTGCTGCTCTATATCTCTCTTCCCTAAGTTTTTTGATCTAGAATTTTTTTATTGGTTTTTGAATTTTTTTTCTTTCTATTTCTTATCACGACCACAGGACTAAATTTGATCTAGTGTTTTTTTTTTTTAAATACAGATTGAAATTTCATTTTGGATCAATGAGTTGATTAAGTTGGAATTAACAAAAATTTAGGAGTTGAAAAAGCTTTTTTTTCCCCTTTATGTTGGGTTATTGTATGAAGTTGTACTTGCCTTTAATGCTCTTTTATATTTGTGTATGAATGATATTAGTAGTTCTGCGTATGAATGATGTTAATTTGTGGATTTAATGGTATTTTTCATGTTTAATAATTATTAGTTATACAATTTTTGGTAGTATATAAATGCTATCTTTAAAATATTTTAAATAAAATATGTATTTTATTTTATTTTTTTGTCGTATCTCTGCCATGTCTGTTTCCTCATTTTTATTCAAATTGCCATCTATTATGTCCAGACCCATACCTGTAACCGTTTCGTGACTGTATCCATGCTTCATAGAATCTAGCAATTGATGGATAGATGAATTTTAGACTTGTAAGTAAAACATGAATCGTTTAATTTCATAAGAAAGAGATAGAGTTGTTTTTGATTGTTTGGATGAATAGTAGTTAGAAAGAGTTATATTTCATTGGACTTTATGGTGATATATTTATTATTTTTGAGATGGGAAAAGAATTTCTTTTGTGAAACTAATGGGAGTTTCCAAATGGATATAAATCAGAAGAATTGTTTTTAGGAATTGTCAAGTAAGAGTTCAATAAATGCATATGATTTATTAGTCTCTTCATCAAATGCTAAAATCTTTTATTTATTTATTTTAGTGTTATTTGCTCTTTTTTTTTTTTTTTTTTGTTTCGAGAATAACAATCAACCTTTCTTTTCCTCTCCCTTGTTAAAACTTATAAAAACTTTTTTAATTGGTATCAAGATTGTGGGGGTTACCATCATTGGTGTATTTCTTATAATAAAATTTTCAAACTACGTTTAACTTGGGATTTCTGTGACAAGAAAGTTTGCAAGATGTATATAATCTCCCAACTATAAGAGCAAACCAACACAATTGCACCGCTTGCCTTCAATACTTTTGGTGCTTTACAAAGGGATGTCTTACCAGTTCGGTTGTCTTCAAATTATCCAGAACCTCCTGCTAATTCTACAAAAGATGCTACTGCTAACATTGCAGAGGAACCTAAGCTCATAAGTGCTACTCTAGTTAAAGTTGTTAAATAAGTGCGCTCAATTACTGCTATTGAAAAGTTTGTGTATGATTGATGAAGTGCTTAATATCATTTCCAAAGCGAAATTTCCCAAATCACTCTGACCTACTCTTGCACAAGACTGTCCAAGTTTAAAAAAAACAAAGAAAAGAAAAGAAAAGAGACTGGACATCTATTGGATTAAAGAGTTACTTGTTTTCTTGTCCTCAAAGAAAAGAAGAAGGAAAAACCACTTAATACGTTTACAATTTCCTTGACTTCATCCTACCTGTGCCTGTGCCTATGTCTGTGGCTGTGGCTGTGCTATTTTACAAGTTACTCTTTTTGCTTTAATACGTTCTTGCGGACCTCATTTCATGGGGATACATTTTGTTGTTATTATGCCTCTAGCTGCATTTTGAGATAAGTAACCAAATGGTCATGACATATTAACTTGTGTTGTTATTTGAAGATGTATCCCTACCTCTATTGATATATACGGAGTATCAGCCACCAAAATAAAACCATTATTTGCCTTAGAGTAAGTATAAATTGGCATAGCAAAAGTAGGCTTTCTTAGTACCAATAAAGGAAGAAGTATAATCTATTTCTGACCACTGTGATCACAATCAAAACTCTCCATGGTGCTCAATTTTTATTTTATTTTTGTTGGTTCTACATAGCTAAAATATTTCTCTAAAATTATGAAACTGTTGAATATCCTACCATGCTTTTGCTTATATAGTTACTTTTGTTTTATTTTCCCTTTGTTGCTTGCTGTAGCATTCTTACCATTTATTTTTTTGCAATTCTTACAAAGTTACTGGTAAATCAATAAAATAATACAGAAGTAACTTCGAGAAATCATTACTTTTTCATTTGCGCTGCTTGACTCGTGTGACAATTTGTTTTGCATTTAATTCCTATCACATAACATTTAATGCAAGTAAGACAAAAATTAGATTTGGTGGTGCTATTTAGACATTAGAAATGTCTAAATGTCACATTAGTCTGCCACTTGTATGATGAGAGACGTATGGTAATAAATAAACTAGAATGTAAAAAAGGGACTAGGTTTATTGTGCTATGTCGCATTCACTTGTGGGGTCAAATTATTATGGTCAGGAACACGTTAAATTATTAACTCTCTTGCTTTACAAGCTTATGTTCAGGAAACTGCCACATGTCCAGATATTTTTTATATCAATACTTTTTATCCTCGTTTTTAGTTTACAGGTGTTTGAAAATTTATCCTATGGCGTAAAATGTATATGTTGTATTGCTATTTCTCATAACAGAATAATGATTTCATTCGTGAAAGCTATAAAAAAAAGTTTGATTTAAAAGTGTTTAGTTGAAGTGAAGGAGTTCATATTAATCTTTTTATTTCTATTCTTAGTTTTAATGATGAGGAAATTAATTAAGGCTATGAACGACAAACACCTTAAATTAAATGTCAAACTCGTAGAGGACACGATTCGAACACGTGAGGATACATATTAAACACATAATATTTATTTTTATTTTTATCAAATCCAGCTACGGCTATAGAATATATGAAAGATATGAGAGGGACGTAAATTACGAGTGGAGCCAAACCCAATTTTTTTAACTTTTTTTTTCATCAAACATTGCTAGAATACGGTACAAGATTTGCAGAGGATAACTATATGAGAAAAACTTTTAAGGTATAATAAGTTGAAAATATAATCCGTTAAACTTTATTCGGGAAAAAATTTAAAAAAAAAATAAATGAGGAGGCATACTATAAATAAATAAATTATAAGATAAAATGTCTGTAAAGTCTCTACTTTATTTGATCATCGAAACAAAAAACCTAGACAGTTTCACTTGACTTTGTCAATAGTCTGCAACCTCCACCAACTTCCCAGAGCTCCGATGACCACCGGTAATAAGTCCTCTCTCATTGCTGTCTATCTTTCTGGGAGTCACTACATAAGTGGAATATGATAAGCTCCCATATGTTCGGCTAACCCAGTAGAGTCTTAAGATTTTTCCTGACATAAGGTCGGGGTCATTACTAATAAGACAAATATATACCAAACCCTTAAAGGACGAAGTTCCAGTTCGTCATTCCTTTTATTTTTAAGCTTCCAGTCTGAGTATGCTCTTCTATCTTCGCTTTACTTGGGTCTCTTACTCACCTTCACTTTCCAGAGCATGATGTCTTTATTTAAGATGATTCAATTGGTCAACTGTTTTGTTATTTTAAATCAATTCTACCTTTCAAAACCTGATGTTCCATGCACCATCAAGTGATGATTAGTCGATAGTTTGCTTTTAAACCTGCTAAATGAAAAAAAAAAAAAAAAAAAAAAAAAAAAAAAAAAAAAGAGAACACCTCATCATGACTCAAAAGGATTACATATATCTACTTATAAATAGGAGACAAATTTAATAAAACAAATGAATACATCAGTTCGTGAATTACACCTTTTAGAACCATATGTTTAGTGTATTTCAAACGATTAATTACATGATGGAACACTTGTACTCAATCTTAACTATCTTTTTTTTTTTTTTGGTAATTGTATGTATACTTTGGATTAATAGGCGAATTTAATTCTGTACATCATCTTAAGAGAATACCCACACATTATAAAATTAAGTAATAACAAAAAGGATATCCTAACTATTACAAAAGTCTATGTTTACACTAGCATTGCATTGGACAAGAAAGCAAGAGCATTTAATTTTCACTACATGCACAATGGCCTTGATCACACTCGAGATGGTTGAGGAGAGGCCCTTGAAGATTCTTAAGTTCCTTTCTTTCCAATGAAGTACACCATAGCCACCCAAGCAAGTTTGAACATCCTTTTGC
Source organism: Pouteria glomerata (assembly GCA_035590655.1). Taxonomy (NCBI): domain Eukaryota; kingdom Viridiplantae; phylum Streptophyta; class Magnoliopsida; order Ericales; family Sapotaceae; genus Pouteria; species Pouteria glomerata. The sequence continues at coordinate 45,802,914 of JAVXUM010000017.1, read as the reverse complement.
ATATACTCTTCCTGCTGAAGTTCTCTATGGCCCAAGCAATCTTTTCATCCCACGACAAGATTGGTTTGGAGACTTGGCATTTTTGTAAAATGATCTTCCTTACTTCAATAGAACATCTCACACCTAGGCATCCGCTGGATGTGTCGAAAAATCTAGACCTTGAAGTGCAAGTATGTTCTCTAAATCTTCTTTTGAGAATAAGGGGAAGAACCATAATGGCTTTTTAGTACCAAAAGCCTTCCCAAAGAAAAAAAACAATGATAACATAATGATATATATTACACCACCAAACGTAGATGTCCATTGTGGATTCTATTACATATCACCCACTTTGGTTTGGCTCACATTTCAATTAGTGCTTATGAAATTTTCTATGCTCTAATAATGGGGAGTTTTCCATTTACTACAACATAATACCTATTATCTAAGGTGGCATTTGTCAAGGTTTACACACGCGCACACACACACACATATATATAAATTAATTCATAAGCATTACAAATTTTAGCTTGATTGTTACTTTTAAAATCACCCTAAATTCAACAGCAGCTGTAGAGTTTGGAAAAATAACACTGAAATTAGATATGGAAACCTGAGGTAGACACATGATAGTGAAGTGGTTAATGATAGAAATTATTTTGTATAATTATTTTAGTCGGTTTGAGGTAATTTTGATTTTGGTAATTTTTTGTTAGAATAAAATACAAAATTGATTTCTATTAATTCTATGATGATTAGGCAATCAATAATTATAGGATTATGCGAATATCTCAATTTACCAATTTTCCTAATTTCTGGAATTCTGGTAGTTTCATATTTTTCATTATTAGGGTTAAGGTTTTTTAGTTCAAATACTCATCGTAGCCGTACAACATATCAGCTTGGAATTAATAAAAAAATGTTATTTAAGAATTCTTTTTCCATTTTCTGATGGATTCTCGTGTCCCTTTCTAGGATTTGCGTTTCGCTAGTGCCATAACTAATAGTATTTAATCTAGTTTGAACCATATTAACCCAAACAATTTTCGTTTTGCATCAAGTGGTATCCAAGCCTCTTAGCAATTTGGTATGCCAATGACAATCAAGATCGCGTGTTCCAAGAGCCGTTGATTAAACCCTGTGTGAAGAGATCAAATAGTTTATCCATGATGAAGTAGGAGCACTCCATTAGAAGGTTCAAGCTATGTTTGCCAATTTGATTTTTCCAAACCATATCGAGGCTTTTTCAACGGTTTAATATAGCAAGCAACAATTAGGTTCACAAGTATTCTAGGAATGTTGATCAAACCCTAAAGGGTAACTTATCTATCAAAGTTTCCACGATCACCCCCCAAAAAAAATCAAACTTTGCCTTACGTAAAGTTGCCAGAGTATGATTAACCTCTAGATTTGAAATCACTGCTTATATACTTGGTTTTGGCCATAATTTACAAAAACATTATATAGTCTTAGTAAAAGAGGGAAGGATTAAAGATTTACCCAGTGTGAGATATCACATTGTTAAAGTAATGTTAGATGCTATCAGAGCAAAAGATTGTCAATGAAGGTGTTCTAGTGCATTGTAGATTCTAATTCAAGAGTTGTAACATTTGATGATGCCACTTAAATCGCTAAAAATAGGTGAAGTGTATGGCTCAAGCAATTTATCTGAGATAAGTTTGGAGAGCCATGCAAAGAGATACAAGCCATGGATACTGATCTAGTTTTGAATAACCACAATGCAATACCCCCAAAAAATTTAAATTTTGATAAATAAATTTTATTTGATGTTTTGGTGAATTTAATTTTTTAGTTCAAATATAAGTTGTAAATTTGGTTATGAAAAAAATATTCTGAAATTATTAATCCACTTTATATTGGAATTTTTATGTACTAAAATTTATTTGAAAATTTAAGACCCATTGATCTATATATATATATATATATATATTGGAGCTAAACAACACTTAATCCAATCACACAATTGCTTAAGCCCATCTTTCTTAGACCCATTTACCCATCTATCCACATTTTGGATCCAATTTTATCAAATCACCCAAAACGCATTCACATGACGCACTTGTACCTAACCTGCCCACATCATCCAATTGGGTTTCTTTTGTTTCATGATATATATTTATATTGGAGCAAACAAGACTTGATCCAATCACACAATTGCTTAAATCCATCTGTCTTAGACCCTTTTACCTATCTACCCATATTCTGGATTTAATTTCATCAAATCACCCAAAACACATTCACATGAGCCACTTGTACCCAACTTGCCCACATCATCCACTTGGGTTTCTTTTGTTTCACATGATTGCATCATCTCTCTATTACTCTAGCTGTGTAGGAATAGTTAAGGGTGGTGGTGTTGACAGTTATGGTGAGCTAGAGAAAGCCAAAGGTGGGTGGTGGCCACATGAAAGAGCAAATGGGAAGTAAAAACTTCACTTTGAAAGAGCTTGGAGCATGTCTATATATACACCATTCATATGCATATAACTCTTACATACATCTAAATCACATTCCTAGCCAAAAAGAGTGTGAGGTTGAGATATTGGAGCAAGGAACTGTTGGAGGGTAGAGGAGTGCAGGAGAAACTCAGTGGTGGTGATTTTATGTTCTTTAATTTTTTCAAGTTTGAGGTAGTAATATGACTGCAACAGCTGTTGTTCAAGGATTTCATTGCAAACTACTGTATCTGAAAATTCCAAATCACCCAAGCAATCCACAAACTAGAAAATAATAACACTAGAAAATAACGAGGAAACCCTTTTACAGAGAGAAAAACCTCTATTAACAATAATCCCTACTATCAACGGGTTATAAGACTTTACTAAGACTCTCTGCAATTCACTTGCACGAATCTGTTCAACGCTCTTGCTCGAATCACTCGATGAACCCTACAAGCAGGGCTTTTTGCTTCAGACAGAAAGTCACGAATACAATGAACAAATCAAGAGAAAGAACGCTCAAGCTTACAAGAATAAAATCTCTCTCTTTAGTTCTCTATAATATGTTCCCCCAGCACTCTTCTTCATTAAGGTTGGGTACATATATATGGAGTAACATAAAGTTACCCTAATCT
>JAVXUM010000017.1:45787761-45799741 GCA_035590655.1 Pouteria glomerata | reverse complement strand
TCGTGGGCACAAGTGGTATGTGCTCACGTCCCTACAGATGACCCTGCAGGACCCACACAGGGCGAGTAGGAGGGACCATGAGAAGACACTCAGTCTGGATAGGAGTAAAGATGAGGATTCATGTTGTATATACGTTTGAAGCAAAAGTTTTGTAATGTATATCATTACTTTTGTTTTTTTTTGGTTTTGTAATGGCCTTAAGGCCCAAAATATGTATCAACTGAATGAAATTAGTGGAGTTTGTTTTATGCATTTCTATCTTATGGAACCATGTGAGTGGGAACCTAGTTGCAAGTGTGAATGCATGAATGGTATGTGAAATGCATAGGGACTTATTAGGTACCCCAAAGGTCCATTTTCTAGTCGGTATATAGTAGTTTTATCTTGTGGGTCCACTATGTAACCGTGGTGTTAGCTCTGATAGTTAAGACTGTATTTGCATGTTGTGAATGTTTTACACTCACTCCCTGGGCCCCTCAGGACTCGGGGCATGACACTGATTGTCTCCAAATTATCCAAAACCTTATGCCAATCCTCCTGCCAATCTTACAAAAGATGCTACTACTAACGTTGCAGAGGAATCTAAGCTCATGAGTGATGCTCTGGTTAAAGCTGCTAAACAGGTGCACTCAATTACTGCTATTGAAAACTTTATGTGTGATTGATGAAGTGCTTAATATCATTTCCAAAGGGAAACGCCTCAAATCACCCTAACCTACTCGTGCAGAGGACTATTTAAGTTTAAAAAAAGAAAAGAAAAGAAAAGAAGCTAGACATCTATTGTATTAAAGAGTTACTTACTTTCTTGTCCTCAAAAGAAAGGAATAACGAAAAACCACTTAGTACGTTTACAATTTCCTTAACTTCGTCCTACTTGTGGTGTGGCTGTGGCTATGCTATTTTACAAGTTTCTCGTTCTACTTTAATACATTCTTGCGGACCTCACTTTTTGGGAATACGTTTTGTTTTTTATTATGGCTCTAGCTACATTTTGAGATAAGTAACCAAATAGTCATGACATATTAACTTATGCTATTATTTAAAGATGTATCCCTGACTCCATTGATATATACAGAGTATCAACCACCAAAATGAAACTATTATTTGCCTCAGAGTAAGTATAAATTGGCATAGCAAAAGTAGACTTTCTCAGTACCCATAAAGGAAAAAGAATAATCTATTTCTGGCCACTGTGATGACAATCAAAACTCTCCATGGGGCTCAATTTTTATTTTATTTTTATAGGTTCTACATAGCTGAAATTTTTCTCTAAAATTACGAAATTTTTGAATATTCTACCATGCTTTTGCTTACATAGTTACTTTTGTTTCATTTTCCCTTTGTTGCTTACTGTAACATTCTAACTATTTATTTATTTTTTTATTTTTTTGCAATTCTTATAAAGTTACGGCTAAATCAATAAAATAATACAAAAGTAACTTCAAGAAATCGTTACTTTTTCATTTGGGTTGCTTAACTCATGTGCTAACTTACTTTGTATTTAATTCTCATCATATAAAATTAATGTCAGTGAGGCAGAAATCAGATTTGGTGGTGTTATTTGGACATTAAAAATTTTTAAATGTCACATCAATCTACTACTTTTATGATGGACAAACTAAACAAAATATATGGTAATAAATTAACTAAAATGTAAGAAATGGACTAAGTTTATTCTCCCGTGTCCCATTCACTTTTGGGGTCTAGTTATTATGATCGGGGACACGTTAAATTGGTAACTCTCCTGCTTGGCAAGCCCATGCTTGGGGAGCTGCCACTTGTCCAAATATTTTTTGCATCAACAATTTCATCCTCGTTTTTAGCTTACAAATGTTTGAAAATTTGCCTCATAGAGTAAAATGTATATATTCTATTCCTCATAACAGAATAATGACTTCATTCGTGAAATCTACAAAAAAAAAAAAAAAAATGTTTGATTCAAAAGTGTTCAGGTAAAACAAAGGAGCTCATATTGATCTTTTTATTTCTATTTTTAGTTTTAATGATGAGGAGATCAATTTGGGCTATGAACTACAAATACGTTAAATTAAATGTCATATTCATAAAGGACACGACTAGAACATGTGAGGATACATATTAAACACGTAATATATATTTTTATTTTTATTTACATAAGATCCAACTATGACTATAGAATATCTGAAAGATATGAGAGGGACATAAAATACAGGTGAAGCCAAAGTATAAGATGTGTCTCAATTTTTTTAATTTTTTTTTTCTTTAGACATAGCTAGAATGCGATACAAGATATGTAGAGGATAACTACAGGAGAAAAACTTTTGAGATATAATGAGTTAAAAATATAATTTGTTAAACTTTATTTGGGAATAAATTTAAAAAAATAAATGAGGCATACTGTAAATAAATAAATTATAACACAAAATGTCTTTAAACTCTCTGCTTTGCTTAATCACCGAAATGAAAAACCAGACAGCTTCGCTTAACTTCGTCAACGGTCTACGACCTCCACCAGCTTCCCAGAGCTCTGGCGACCACCGGCGATAAGTTTTTCTTTGTTTTTGTATATTGCTGCTCTTTCATTGCGGTCTCTCTTTTTGGGAGTCACTACATAGGTGGAATTTGATAAACTCCCATAGGTTCGGCTAGCCTAGTAGAGTCTTAGGGTTTTTTTCTAATGTAAGGTTAGGGTCATTACTAATAGGACAAATATATACCAAACCTTTGAAGGACGAGGGTCCAGTTCGTCATTCTTTTATTTATAGGCTTCCAATCTGAGTATGCTCTTCTATCTTCTCTTCACTTAAGTCCTTTACTCAATTTCGCTTTCTAGGGCATGATGTCTTTATTTAAGATGATTCAATCGGTCAACTATGTTGTTATTTTAAACCAATTCTATCTTTCAAAACCTGATGTTCCATGCCCTATCAAGTGATGATTAGCTGGTAGTTTTCTCTCAAACTTGCCAGTTAAAAAAAAAAAAAAAGAAAAAAAAAAAAAAAAGGGAGAGAGAGAGAGAACCTCATCATGCCTAAAAAAGAGTAAGTACATCTACTTATAAACAAGAGGTAAATTTAGTAAAACAAAAGAATACAATAGTTCGTGAATGACACCTTTCAGAACCACATGTTAAATGCATTTTAAATGATTAATTACATGATGGAACACTAGTACTCAATCTCAACTATCGTTTTTTTTTGGGTAATTGTATGTATATTTTGAATTAATGGAAAAATTTAATTATGTACATCGTCTTAGGAGCATACCTTCGTATTACAAAATTAAGTAATGACAAAAAAGATCTCCTTACCATTATAAATGTCTATGTTTACACTAGTATTTCATTGGATAGGAAAGCAAGAGCATTTAATCTTCACTACATGTATAATTACTTTGATCATACTCGGGACGGTTAAGGAAAGGCCGTTGAAGATTCTTGAGTTCTTTTCTTTCCAAATGAAGTACACCATAACCACCCAAGCAAGTTTGGACATCCTTTTGCATAGGCTCTTCCCGCTAAACTTCTCTACGGCCCAAGCAATCTCTTCATCTCACGACTAGACTGATTTAGAGACTTGGCATTTTTGTAAAATGATCTTCCTTACTTTGGCAAAACATCTCATACCTAGGCATCAGCTGGATGTATCAGAAAACCTAGACCTTAAAGTGCAAGTATGTTCTCCAAATCTTTTTTTGAGAATAACCCGAAGAACCATAATGGCTTTTTAGTGCCAAAAACCTTCCAAAAAAAAAAAAAAACAAATGACAACATAATGATATATATTACACCACCAAACATAAATGTCCACTGTGGATTCTACAAATCACCCACTTTGTTCTGGCTCACATTTCAATTAGTGCTCATGAAATTTACTGTGCTCTGATGATGGGGAGTTTTCCATTTACCACAGTATAATACCTATTATCTAAAGTGGCAATTGTCAAGGTTTACACACACAAACACACATATATATAAATTACATTCACAGGCATTACATTTTTGGCTTGATTGTTACTTTTAAAATCACCCTAAAATTCAACAGCGACCATAGAGTTTGTTCCACCCACATTGTATGAGAAGATATTAGAAAAATATATACATAATTTATACATGTCCAGTAACCTCCACCTGCTCAAAATTCTTCTTACGGCCCAAGTCATACTTCCACCTGACAGCTTTCTTCTTCTCATAGACCTGGAACGAATAGTTACACAAATAATGATTAACGAAGGCCATAATCAACTGCAGCAACAAAGCTTGCATCTCTGCACTCACAAGAGGGTGGGCAGTTTGACAGTTGGCTATGATATTGTATGGGATGATAGTTAAACCAACTGTGCATTTCAAGGATAAGAGCAATCATGAACTGTAAACATTGTGGAAGTCATGGTATGAATTAAAAATGCTTCACTACAATATATATATATATATAATCCAGCTAAAACAAAATGGAACACAAAGCACTCGCCACCACTTTTTCCAACCACAATCGTTGTAATATGAAGATTTCATGAAGAAATAGTGACGATTGTATTTTTAAATATAAGGATGTATGCAACAACAATCTACCATCATGTTTAATTACCTCGACTGAAGTGGTATTGCTAGATAGAAGAGAAGCATGCATAATTATGAAACAAAGGAGACTCAGGGCAAAGGCAAGATTCAGAACTGCAACAAGGTACAAAAGCTGTAAGAAATATGTAATTGATGAGAATGCCATAACTAGGAATCGGAGATGATAATGAGCATCATAAGTAGAATAATTTACCAAATGCCAAAAATGTAATGGCAAGATTGCCTGGTGAGACAGAATGATTCTTGGCTTCTCTGAAGAATTTTATGAAACTGGGCAACAATATTAAAGTATCCACTGTTGTCCCCAGAAATGTATATAGCTGAGAAACCAATAAGCACATAAATAAATAACTTGAAGATTCATGAAAATAGAAGCCGAAAGGATCCTTCATCCTTCACTAAACTGTGATTTCTAGGCATAATTGGAAAGGTTAAGAGGGAGAAAGCAGTGCATATGAGACCACTTTAGGACATTTTGGAGCCATAAAATGGTCAATTTGACTCAATGTGGAATCGTTTAATGAAATTTCAATCAATTTCCATATGCTCATTCACGAGGTTAGGAAGGAGGGTGAAGTATAAGAATATGAAGACTAGAAATATCTCTGAGTTCAAATTCTTGAGTTAATTACATATTATCAACAATAAGCCAATTAGCCAAACAATATCACTGAGAATGAGTAATGAACAATTTTTGGTGAAGCCCACTCGGTTTAGCCGTGTAAAGAACATGCTATATATTTTATTGCCAGCATAGCCATTTGCAGGTGGTCAATGGGCAAGTTTGGTAGAAACTTTGGATTAAACTAAATCTTGTAGGACTATATTTATATATTTAACTCACAATTAAGTTCCCACTTCTTTTTATCAAATTCTCTGCTGGGAGGCTTTATGATTCTATCACAATCTGCCACTGACATACCCTGGGAAAGTTGCCATATATATATTCTAGCAGCCCTTTCCTGAATTTCAGCAACCGAACACCTCTAGAACCAAGCCAATTCCCTTCCTTTCTTCAAGCAATCAACCCCTTTACTCCAAAGGAACTCAAACCAGCCCTTAGTCATGGTTTGCGGGTACTATTTACAGTCTTCAAACAGTTCTTACCATCCGTCCTTTCCCTGCCTAATTGTACACTTTTATCACACCATTTACAAATCCTTAAACCTGTACCTTTACTAATATTTGGCCATACAGAACGTCAAATAGTTAACCAACCCAAAAGAACCCAAAAGAAAACATTGTACACTGCCCGATATCGGTTTTGGTATTAGAGCTTGCACAACACCTGCTTTGAAAGTAATATGTCTCAAGGAAACACCCCACTTGCCAACATTAATAATTCTTACTAAACCACAAAGAAGTTAACAGAATACTAGTTTGACGGAACATTGTCAATCATAAGTAACATCATTTGATGGAGCCATCTTATATAAAAAGCAATAAATCAAAGCAGGACATCTTATTCCTCACTGAGATGCTTCTAGATACACATAACAGTAGCTAAAAAGATCAATTGCCCTTGTATCAAGTTGACCTTGGAATTGCAATCACCATGACCATTAAAATCATTAAAGGAAAAGGTTATGAAATCACCAAGAAAAGGAGAAAGAATTTGTAGTTGCGTGCTCCAACGCAGTTCACCACCCATATGCAATGGTGATCCATCTTAAGAACACATCTTTGGCCTGCATAAAACATAAAAGTAACTCATATAAACTCAACCTGCTATCTTAAAGCAAGTCAACTGCGCTGCAACAGTGTTCAAACATGGCAAATAGAATGGGAAGCAAAAGGTTAGATGATACCTGGTACAGCACCAACAAATAAATAAATAAAAAGAGGAAAATATTGGAGGTAAGATGATTCCTGGTACAGCACTAACAAGTAAATAAATAATAAAAAGAGGAAAATACTGCACGTCCAAAACAAACAACTTGGAAAAATCACACTGAAATTAGATGTGGAAACCTGACGTATACACATGATGGAGTGAAGTAGTTAATGATAGAAATTATTTTGTATAAATATTTCAATCGGTTTGAGGTAATTTTGATTTCGGTAATTTTCCGTTAGAATAAAATGCAGAATCGATTTCCATTAATTCTGTGATGATTAGGCAGTCAATAATTATAGGATTATGCAAATATCTCAATTTACCATTTTTGGTAATTTTCGGAATTCTTGCAGTTTCATATTTTTAATTATTAGGGTTAGGGTTTTTCAGTTCAAATACTCATTGTAGCCACACAGCATATCATCTTGGAATTAATAAAAAACGTAATGTAAGAATTCTTTCTCCATTTTCTGATGGATTCTTATGTCGCTTTCTAGGGTTTGTGTTTGGCTAGTGCCATAACTAGCAGCATTTAGTCTAGTTCAAACCATATCAAGCCCAAACAGTTTTCCGTTTTGCATCAAGTGGTATCCAAGCTTCTCAGCAATCTGATATGCCGACGACAATCACGATCACGCATTCCAAGAACCGTTGATTAAACCCTATGTGAAGAGATCAAATAGTTTGTCCATGATGAAGTTGGAGCACTCCATCAAGAGGTTCCAGCTATGTTTGCCAATTTGATTTTTCCTAACCATATCAAGGCTTTTTCAACGATTTGATATGGCGAGCAACAATTAGGTTCACAAGTATCCAAGGAATGTTGATCGAACCTAAAGGGTGACTTACCTGTCAAAGTTTCTATGATCACCCCAAAAAAAACCAAACTTTGCCTTACGTAAAGTTGCTAGAGTAGGATTAGCCTCTAGATTTGAAATCACTGCTTATATACCTGGTTGCGGCCATAATTCACAAGAACATTATACAGTCTTACTAAGAGGGGGAAGGGCTAAGGGTTTACCCAGTGTGAGATATCACATTATTCAAGTAACCTTAGATGTTGTCAGAGTAAAAGATTGTCAATAAGGGTGTTCCAGTGCATTGTAGATTCTTATTCAAGACTTGTAACATTTGATGATGCCATTTAAATCACTAGAAATATGTGAAGTGTATGGCTAAAGCAATTTATTTGAGATGAGTTTGGAAAGCTATGCAAAGAAATACAAGCCATGTATACTAAACAAGTTTTGAATAACCAGAATGCAATTCCCCATAATTTTAAATTTTGATAAATAAATTTTATTTATTTTTTAGTGAATTTAATTTTTTATTTCGAATACAAGTTGGAAATTCGGTTATAAAGCAAAAATATTCTGAAGTTATTAATCCACATTATATTGGAATTTTTATATAGTAAAATTTATTTGGAAATTTGAAACCCATTGATATATATATTGGAGCCAAACAACACTTGATCCAATCACACAATTGCTCAAGCCCATCTCTGTTAGACCCATTTACTCATCTATGCACATTCTGGACCAAATTTCATCAAATCACCCAAAACGCATTCGCATGACCCGCTTGTACCCAACATGCCCACATCATCCAATTGGGTTTCTTTTGCTTCACATGATTACATCATCTCTCCATCACCCTAGGTGTGTAAGAGCGGTTCAGGGTGGTGGTGTCGACGGCTATGGTGAGCTAAAGAAGGCCATAGGTGGGTGGTGGCCGGACGAAGAAGCAAATGGGAAGTAAGAACTTCACCTTGAAGGAGCTTGGAGCATATCTATATATACACCATTCATATGCATAAAACTCTCACATACACCCAAATCACATTCCTAGCAAAAGAGAGTGTGAGGTTGAGATATTGGAGCAAGGAGCTGTTGGAGGGTAGAGGAGTGGGGAAGAAACTTAGTGGGGGTAATTTTGTGTTCTTCAATTTCTTCAAGTTTGAAGTGGTAATATGACTGTAATAATTGTTATTTAAGGATTTGATTGCAGACTACCATATCTTTATATATATATACCCAACTTGTGGGTTTTATTTTGTATATTATATATATTGTAATAATTTGGGATGAGTCGTAAAATTTATTTTCATAATAATATATCTATTTAAATTATTTATTTTTCATGGGTTTGAGTAGCTCTGATTTATTTATTAGTTTACATATTTATTTTACCCCAATACTCAACTTAAAAGTCGTACCACATGACTTGCCCCTGAACTAAAATTTATATTCTCTCATTTTCAGTCCCATTAACCCCATGCCAAAGTGACATCCAATTTTTCTGGTTGTGAAAATCTAGAGTGTTACACAAAATCAAGGTGTTGATGGAGGTTTTGGAGTTAGGGTCGTGGATGCAATCAACATGGCGGTGGACAAGGCCTGTTGAATCATCAACGACTAGTTTCCCCAATTGACAATTTTGGTGAAAAAGATGGTGGTATGCAAAGAACTCTCCAAAAGAAAATGATATAGAAAAATACATTGTCAACGATGAGAAACAAGCAATGGTTGTAATTACATTAACGTGCATGCCAAGAGTAGATGATTCACTAATCACTTCACAAAATTTTATTATTCAATACTTGTTTAAATTCCATGTCCCATTGTCTTGTGTGATGTTTATATCAAACTCAAGGATAAGGTTTTTTTAAAGAAGGGGAGTCCGATGTAGGACACGTGACAGAGCGAAGTGGTTAAGGATTGAAATTATTTAATATAAATATTCTAGTCGGCTTTTGGCAATTTGTCGTTAGAATAAAATATGAGATTGATTTCGATCAATCCTGTGATGATTAAGAAGTCAATAACTATAGGATTCTGCGAAAATCTCAATTTACCATTTTTGATAATTTTTAGGATTCTTGTAGTTTCTTATTTTTAATTATTTGAGTTAAGTTTTTCAATTTAAATAATCTTTATAGCCGTTTGGCGTATAATCTTGGAATTAACAAAAATCATTATTTCATAATTCTTTCTTTGCTTTCTGGTAGAATCCATTGCCCCTTTCTAGGGTTTGCATTTGGCTAGTATGACAACTAGCTGCCATTAGTCTAACTTGAACCGCATCAAGCCCACATGATTATTTTGTTCTGCATCAAAGTCATACACATTATTGGGCATTGACCTAAAAGAAAAATAACCTAAAACCCAGTAGAAAAAATTAAATGAACAAGCAACGTAAAAGTTGATTGAAAAGTTACAAAACTTACAAACGGAGCAATGATGGCAACGTGGAGGCTTGCCATTTCCACATTGGCTGCAGTAGCCTATAGCACGTCTTCTTTCCAACCCCTCTGAAGAAGACAATGTAGATGGCAAAGGCTCGGGTGGTAAAGAGTCTGACAAAGGCATAGAAGTACCCTCCTCCAAATTCCCCTCCATTACTGGCTTCCAATTACCAGGAACAGACCCAGGGTCACAAAACACTACCATGAAATAGCACCACAACAACAATACAAGCTGCAAAATGGAATGAATAATTAATGATAAACATCTTAGGTATCAAAACTGAAGAGTGTTAATTTTCCAAATAAAATATAATACCTACAGAAAGCATTTGAGATATATGTGGCAAAATTCATTAATGAATATAGCCTAAAAATATAAAAATAACACAATGGGAAGTTTGATCTACAACAATAGAACTAAATACCGAATATGCCTGTTAAAATAAGTTCCACAAATCAGTTACTAGTTTACAACTGCCTTCGAAAAGGAGGAATCATCATCGTAGTATTTAAATTGTTTCATTCTTTATAGTTTCAAAGAAAATTATAACTAAGTAATTGCATAATTGGAAAAAAATTTCCCTGGAGAAATCTTGTTCCACAAGCAATGGTTATCCATGATTTATGGGATTTATGGCTTGTGTTGGCTAACAGTCATGTGCCTCCAAAGTGGGAGATGCAAGGGCTATTGTGGGAGGTATGGCAGTTTAGTTGAGTCCTTCAAATGATGCTGGCATCAAGCTAACTCTTGGGCAGGCTGACGGGCCTCACATCGCAGTGCTTCTATGCAGCGGATTGGATTTCTATTGAGACTCCTTTTTGGTTGCAAGAATTCGAATTTGAAACACATAAAACAAGACAACCCCCTCCAAAAAAAAAAAATCTTGCTTTTCTTATTGTAGAATTGTAATTATGCTGTTGGGTTTTCTGAAATTTAAGCAAAGAGCGGAATTGGAACAATGGAAATTGATACTCGGACTTCATGGACCCAATCAATTTCGTGCAACAAAAAAGCAAAACAAATGATCGGACAAAGTAATTAGTGTTGGAAAGATAAGTAAACATAGAAGTGAACAACGAATCAAAGAGTAAGTAGAAGCGACAGAATTACCAGGAAATGAAAGACAAGTATTATAGTGAACGACAAGAACGATTGGAAGCGGCGGCCTCCAAGCAATTGCGGGCCCCAAGTGAGGACGACGACGGCGTAATAGGAGAGGACGATTATACAGGCGACGAGGACGATGATGAAGTAGCCTAGAAACTTGAGGGCGGAGCATAACTTGAAGGCGTTGAAATCCATTGAGGCAGAGGCAAGAGGTCTTCGACGACCACCAAACCCCCAGATTCTGGGTATCAATACCGCGGAGGATCTCCCGGTTTGGGGTGGGAATAAACGTTTCCAGATATCTGGAGCCAGGTTTTAATAGATTCGAAGTTTCCAACGATCATCAACTCACCGGTCTCAAATCTTCTCAAACTGAATTTCAGTTCTCCAGCGGAGAGAAGCTGGCTTACCTCCCGGAGAAACTATGATCTTTGTAGTGCACCGTCACTCGACAAATTTGCTGGCATTTTCGTTACACCCTAAATTGGATGACATTGGCCGTGAATTACAGCACCTCGACAGTCCAAACACGTAAGCTTCTATGATCTCAAAATAACTTATCAATATATATATATAAACTCAATAATAATATTTTTAATAGTAATAGACTAAAATATTAAATAATTGAGTCAAATATAATTTTTTTTGAATAATAATCAACTAATCTATTAGAATAATATGTTCTAAAATTTATATAATTTAATAATATCTAAATCCTTAAACCTAAATAAATAATTAAATACTCCTATAACAAGTTAAACTCATAGGTCTAGACTAAAATATTAAATAATAGAGTCAAATATAATTTTTTTTGAATAATAATAATCCACTAATCTATTAGAATAATATGTTCTAAAATTTATATAATTTAATAATATCTAAATCCTCAAACTTAAATAAATAATTAAATGCTTCTATAACAAGTTAAATTCATAGGCCCGTTTGATAATGTTGTCATTTTTTGTATTATTATTTTTTGTTGTCGTTTTTTATTTTATGTTTTCTGTTGTTGTTTTTGTTTTCCTAAAATAGAAACTGGAACTGCGTTTGGAAATATAATTTTGTTTACAATTATTATTTTTTATTTTTATAAAATATTTAATTTTATTAGTTTTTTAAAAATTAATTAAATTAATCAATAAAATTATTTGCCAAAAATCATTTAATTCAATAAATATAAAATATATTAAATTATATTTTAATTATATTATTTATTAAAAATAATTGAAT
>JAVXUM010000017.1:45764466-45775182 GCA_035590655.1 Pouteria glomerata | reverse complement strand
AAAAAGATTACTCTTGTAGGGATCGGGGCCTTCCAAATCTTCATCCATGGAAATTCATCCTTTTCTTCTTTCAGTAAGAACTCATAAAATGACTTTACTGAGAACTCTTTATTTTTAGAATGCACCCATATCATTGAATCAGTCGAATCTTCCATAAAACTAGAGTGAAGTACCTCCATCAGAGTCCTAAAACTCTCCACCTCCCAATCATTCAAACTTCTCCTAAGCTGCACATTCCAGACTCTGCAATTTCCTGAATCAATACAATAATCTGATACTAAGGCGTACTTATCCTTAGCTATTGCATAAATGTCAGGAAAATTTTCAGCGAGATTTCCAACTGAAAGCCAATTATGATGCCAAAACTGGATCCTATCCCCCCTACCAGCCTTCCATAAGATGCATCTGACAAAACTAGACCAGGCCTTTCTAATATTTCTCCATAAACTTGTTCCTGTGTAGGATGGTCCCAATTCAGATCTCCATCCACCTCTGTCCATCCCATATTTTGATACTATCAAATTTTTCCAAAGACTAGACTCCTCTTGTGCAAATCTCCATAGCCATTTCCCCATAAGCGCTTCATTATGCAATTTCAACTTCCTTGTACCAGCTCCCCCAACTTCTCGAGGCTTACATACCATCCTCCAATCTACTAGATTATGTTTGAACACTTTTTCACTCCTTCCCCATAAGAAATTCCTCTGTAATCTCTCCAATTCCTTAATAACTGACATAGGGGCATGGAAAAGAGAAAAGTAGTAAGTCGGGAGGCTAGAAAGAACACTCTTAATTAGTGTGATCCTAGCACCCGAAGATAGGTAATTTACTTTCCATAAAGCCAATTTAGACTTACATCTCTCAATTACTGGTTCCCAGATTTGTTTTGACTTCCCATTTGATCCAATCAACATCCCCAAATACTCTGTCGGAAGCATACCTAGCTTGCAGCCAAGAACAGCAGCAAATCTCTCCAATTCTGAGATTCTGCCGACTGGAATAATCTCAGACTTTCTGAGATTGATTTTCAGTCCAGACACTGCTTCAAATCCAAGTAATATACATCTCTGTCCTAATTGTAATGCTTCAGCTCCACAAAATACAATAGCATCATCTGCAAACAGTAGATGAGATATATTGACACCTCTATTTCTGCTTTCCGCAAAGAAACCTTCCAGAAAACCAGCCCCCACTGCCTTCTCTACCATTCTACTAAATACTTCCATTACCAAAATAAAAAGAAAAAGTGAAAGTGGATCACCTTGTCTTAAACCGCGAGATGAATTGAAAAAACCTGCAGGGGTTCCATTTACTAATACAGAATAGCAGACAGTTGAAATACACCAACTGATCCAGCTGCACCATCTAACCCCAAACCCCATCCTCTTCATCAAATACAATAAAAAATTCCAATTTACATGATCATAGGCCTTTTCAATATCCAATTTACAGATCAACCCAGTCCCTTTTCCTTTAATTTTGGTATTTATTACCTCATTAGCAATGAGGATTGCATCCAGAATCTGCCTTCCTTTCACAAAAGCATGCTATGAATCAGATATCAAATAACCCGTTACCTGTTTCATCCTATTTGCAAGAACCTTTGATATTAACTTGTATACAGCTCCCACCAAACTGATTGGTCTGTAGTCTTTCATCTCCACTGCTCCTTGCTTCTTGGGTAATAATGCAATGAATGTTGCATTCAAGCTTCGACCAAATCTGCAGCTCTCATAAAATTCTCCAAAAACTTCTAGTACATCTGCCTTTATTATATTCCAACAAGACTGCAGGAATGCTATAGTCCAGCCATCTGGTCCAGGAGCTTTATCTCCATTCATCTCCATTAAAGCTTGATTAACCTCTTTTTCAGTAAAAGGAATCTCAATGCTGGCTGCTTCAGTGATGCTTATTTGAGATAACTCCATATCATTCACCTGTGGTCTCCATTTTTCTTCCTCCTGAAACATTTTCTTGTAATAGTCCACAATGTGTTGCTTGATCTCCCCTTTTTCCTCAGTTAAAACCCCATTGATTTCCAATTTTTCTATCCAATTTCTCCTTTTATTTGCAGAAGCCATCTTGTGAAAATATTTTGTGTTTCGATCTCCTTCTTTTAGCCATCTTATCCTTGATTTTTGTCTCCAACTTATCTCTTCCATCTTCAAAATTTTGACTAGCCCTCCAATTTTTTCTCGTCTTAATAGTTTTCCTTGCTCTGACAGTGCGCCTTGATCATCCAAATTATCCAACCTTTTAATCTCTTCTTCCAATTGAACCTTCTGCTGATCAATCCTTCCAAAGACCTCAACGTTCCATTGTTTCAAATCTACTTTGAGGGCTTTTAATTTCTGACTTAACCTGAAGCTAGCTGAACCCTTAAAAGTATATTTAGCCCACCATAGAGCTATCATTTCCTTAAATCCTTCAACCTCCAACCACATATTTTCAAACCTAAATGGTTTGGGACCATCTCTCATACCTCCCCCATCTAACAACGGAGGGAAATGATCTGATGCTAGCCTCGGGAGGGTCTTTTGAAGAACATTTGGGAAAAGATCTTCCCATTCAGCTGAGACCAGAAATCTGTTAATTCTAGATTTACTGCAATTGTTGCTCCAGGTGAATCTACTCCCATTCAAAGGCAAGTCTATACCTTGTATGTTTTCAATGAATTCTGAAAATACTGCCATCTGCTTAGTTTTTTTTCTGCATTCCCATTTCTCCTCTACGCTTCTTGTCATATTAAAATCTCCCCCTAAACACCATGGCTTATTCCACCTGAATACTGCTACTCCCACTTCATCCAGGAAATCAGCCTTCCATTGATTCTCTACAGGTCCATAAACTCTCGTAAATGACCAATAATCTCCTCCATCTAAATTCTGAAACAAACATGAAATTGAGAATGAACCAATTTCATGTTCAACAGCCTGTATTTTTTTGCTATCCCACATCAAAATTATTCCACCTGAAGCCCCATTAGATTCCAATGACAACCATTTACACCAACCTCCACCCCAAAGTGACCTTACAATTCTAACATCCATCATTCTAAGCTTAGTTTCCTGGAGGCACACTATCTGTGGATGTTGTTTTACTATAACAGATTTGATTATCATTCTCTTCTCCTTTCTTCCACAACCCCTTACATTCCAACTTAAGATTTTTGGTAACATGGCAAACACATAGTTAAGTTTTCTTCCCCTCTATTAGCTTTCTTGACCTTATTTCTTTCTCCTTTATCATATCTGATTGAACACTGCAGGTTTTTCAACTCCCTTATTCCTCCTCTGCATCGGTGCTTTACTGATTTCTTTTGGCTGCTATTTTCCTTCCTCCTTTTATCCTCAATTTCTTGTAGTAAATTCATAATCTGATCTTCAAAACCTTCACTTGAAATCCCCAAAATCCTCTTAAAAGATTTCATTCTGTTAATCACCCACAAGGATATCTTGCTTTGATCCTCTCCACATTCTTCCAGCAGCAATTGACTATCTACACCAATCCATTCATCTTCTGGTCCCACAGTAATCAAAGGTACACAATCAGGATCCCCAATCATTTTTTCTCCATAGGGTATCAACTGATTCTCATTTATTGAACCTGAAGCTCTGTCCGTTACTGTGTCTTCCAATGTTATTGGACTAACTGTAGGAGGACTGATTCCTCTATCAATTTTCTCAGTCTCAGAATTAATTTTGATCCCATAGAGATCATAAATTCCATCTGATCTGACGAAACTTTCACTAACAGTCTCCTCTGTTCCATCTGAAAAGTCATTTACATCATTATCATTTCTTAAATCTTCATTTATTTGGTCCTCCATATTTAAGTCATTCAAAGGCTCGTAACTATTGGCTGTTTGAACACTCCTCATTAAATCATATTTGACCCTCTTTAATGACTTGGATTCATCCCCCACTCTAATCCATTGAACCTCTCCAGACTCCTTTGAATTACTTTTAAATTTCCTCTCCCCATTATTAAATATCTCCTTGCCTTTTCGTCTTCCAAGATTTGTGACTTGCCGAGAAACAACTCCCCTCCCACGTGCCACCTCCATCTTCCTCTCCGGTGGCCGGAAAGCAGCAGAACTCCATTGAACCTTCGACCACTCAACCCAAGGCCTTCTTTCCACCCAAACAGGGCAATCATACTTTGTTTGACCCACCAAAATCTTTCCTAATGCTGGAATTTTTCTCCCATCTCCTTTGACCTTAATTCTAGGCCTACTCAAGCTTTCAAAATTCATAGAATCAACTTCCGACTCCAAATATCCTCCACAGTAATTGCCGATACTCTGCAATACACTTTCGCATCTTAAAAACGTGTGAGAAGGATAGAAAAGTTTGTTTATATGGTTTCAAAACTTTGCTTGCAACTTTGATGCTATTTTACTAATTTCACCTTTCTTATTCGCACATAAATTCATTTTTCACTATTTATACTCGTGTGGGTTGCAAAGTATACGACTTTAATGTGCTAATTTAAACTCATTTGGTTAAAGCAGATTTAATGAGGAAAATAGTTTTGGACAAAGTAAAGACTTGGACATATGGTGATTGATATGAAGTTTTTGGAAATTGTTTTCACTAGCATTTCACCTTAAGATTATTAGAGATCTATGGCATAGGTTCGGTTGATTTCATACATGGTTGAATTCTCTATATTTTCATTCCTTGAGTACTTAGAAAAGCTTATCATTCCTTGTGTTTTTAGTTTTGATAGATGTATGTATTTTTAAGACTAGCATATTGTTTAATGGAACTTTGTACTAACTTGTTTTGTTATGCTTCCTCTTCATGTGCATTCTATGATCTGTGGGGGGTGAGTATTTAATTCCAAAGAAGAATTGATGGTCTTATTCTTGTCATAAATTAGTAGGGTTTGGTTGATCTTTGTAGTGCTTTTACTGCCGTTGTGGCACTTACGCAATGTTTATTTCGCTGGCAAATAAAATTGTACGTGAAAATTTTTTCTAGGAAAATATTTTTGGGGATTCCCCCACCCTTTTAAAACTTTTTGGTTGTTTAGTAAAATAGAACCTGAAAATATAGTTAGCCATTAAGTATGGAAAGAAAAGAGGACCCACCAAGAGAGTTACTAAATATGAATATTAAACTCTATTTAGATTCAAATATTTAACTAGATTACAAGATGATTTGGGTAAGTACAAAAGCACCAACTCTTCCGCATATGGAAAATGAGTTCAGAGAAAAAATATGGAAGTTGTTTTCCTACATTTTTTTTTTCAAAAAAATATGATTTTTATCCTCAAAAATTAAAAATTTCCAAATAAACAAACTACAATTTTTTCATTTCCTTGGATATATATTTTTTCCCTATATTCTCCAATGAAACAAATAGAGCCTTATATCATCTATCATGAGGTGATTTATATGCTAATATGTAAGTTTCCTCCTTAAATGCATGATGCAGTATCTCGATGAGAACAAGAAGTTGATTTTGGCAATTCTGGATAATCAAAACCTTGGAAAACTTTCTGAATGTGCCCAGTAAGTGGTCCTCTCTCTCTCTCTCTCTGTATGTGTGTGTGTGCACGTGTTAAAAAGAATTAGTATTTAAAAAGGGGGAAAAAAACTATTTTGTTAAAAGTGGGACTCGTAGAGAAATTAGTAGGAAAAAACTTCCTCCAAGGACTCCATGTAGAGAGTTTGGAAAAATTATAGAAAAATAAACTTTAGGTAAAATTATTCCATTTTCACCCAATTTTTAAAATTATAAAATTCTAAACTTTAAAAATTGTAATTTCAAAACCATGAACTTTTACTTTCATTTTAGAGAACCCCAAAAGGCTCTTAAACCCTCACTCTTGTGGTTCCCATTTTACCCATATATTACGAAATAACTTGATTAACAGAAAAGCCCCAAGCCTTTTCCCTAATCTATTTCAGGGTTCATCTTCTCCCTAGTACTCAACATTGCATCCATTTTTGTAATGACCTTCGCCAGATCCAAAAAAATGAAAATAAATAAAAGCCCTAAGCCTTTTACCCTAATTTGTTGTGATGCACGTTAGAACCCCTTGTGTCCAAGTTTGGTCAGCCGCCATGGAAGGACTCAACAGCGGCACTTCATCGTACAACATGAGACTGAAATCTGAAGTTAGAATTAAGAACAAGAACTTTGGGGACTACAAGTATGAAGGGATCACCATGACTATCACCCGTGGAGGTGTGGCTGTTGGGGAAGTTATCATTTGGAAAGGCAAAGCCAAGCCTAGGGACACACAAACAAGAGTGAGTGGCAATATCAGTTCTGAGATATAGATGCCAGAGAGTCGTGCTTGTTGAAGGTAGGGTGTATTTGATGAAGATGTGGGGTATTGAGTTCCAGCTTATGAATAAGTTTATTCGAAAATGTGAGGGATTGATTCAAATTACTACAAGTGAGGATGTAAGGGTCTTTTGGGGTTTTTCTAAAATGAAAGTAAATGTTCATGGTATTAGAATTACAATTTTTAAAGTTCACTTTTTTTATAATTTTAAAAATGGGGTTCATGGAAACAGAATATTTTTACCAAAAGTTCATTTTTCTGTAGTTTTCCCTTAAACTCTTTAAACATGCTGGTTTATTGGAAATAACTTTATGGTTTTGTGCTGGTGTATCAAGTTTAAAACACTTCGCACTTGCACATCCTTCCATTTGCATGTGGACTGAAAATTGTTGACTCTGTTTCAGTCCAGAGTCAAGATCTTAACCAATAAGTACATATCAAATAAGAAAAAAAAGGGGACAAGTCCATGAGTGCTACAGTCAGCAATTCAATTTGAAATCCAAATTACCTGTTGACAATTTCCTATCTACTACGGTTTTTAATTTTGGTGAGTAGTTATGAAATGGTTGTACACACCACACGGTGGTTGTAATATTATATCTTCTGGATACAAGGTTGGTTTTATTTGATATTAGCTGTTGTGAATTGCCTTTTTTTGCTTTCACTGATGTTATAAAAGCATGGATGTGGTATCACACAACTGCTATCATTTACACAGGAACTGTTTGTTTGTGTGTAGAAGCATATATGTGGTGTCACACAACTGTTATCATTTGCATGAATCTTATCGTGTATTCATGTGCAACAGTTTGAAGGGATGATTTTCTAATTATTTTTTATTTTTTATTTTTTATATTCCTCTCTCTCTTGCGTGCGCTTCCATCCTATCCCTTTAAAATACTCTTCGATGGGTCAAGTTAATCTGCTAGCTGGTAGACCTCCAAGAGTAAATAAATGACAACTTTTGTACTAGATGTGAGATGATCTGCTAGCTGGTAGACTTCTGAGAGTAAATAAATGACAACTTTTGTAGTAGATGTGAGATGGATACTGATCGTAAAAAATTATATTCTAGTTGACGAGAATAGCCAAGATCTCCGTGCACCTGCACTCATGTCATACATGAACCTTATCCTGTATTCATGTGGGAGAGTTGAAGGGAAGATTTTGGAAATTTTCTTTTTTTCTTTTCTTTTTTTGTTTTTTTCTCCCTCTATTTTGCTTCTGTCCTATCCCTTTCAAATGGTCTTCAATGGTTAAGTTAATCTGCTAGCTGGTAGACCTCCATTGGTAAAGAAATGACAACTTTTGTATTAGCTATGAGATGGATGATGACCATATAAAATTATGTTTTAGTTGACTAGAATAGCCAAGATCTTTGCGCACTCGCACTCTTGTGTAATGATACATCTTTGGAACAATAATTGACTAATGAGATTCTGGATGACTCTTATTTATTTGATCCTGACATTCATGAGACTAGTGAAATTATGGATGATTTAGTTTCCAGGCTCTGCTTCAGAAGAATTTGATGTATTTAGCTGCAATTGCTGATGCCCAGCCACAAGCACCTGCAATGCCTGCCCAGGTCAGTTCTAGACTAAAAATTATTCCGTATTTCATCTACTAGGAACTTTTGCTTGTGCTTATATGTGAGTCGTCACTTTGCAGATGGCTCCACATCCTGCAATGCAACCAGGAGGGTTTTACATGCAGCATCCTCAGGCAGCAGCTATGGCTCAGCAACCAGGTATGTTTGCCCAGAAGGTGCCCTTGCAGTTCAATAACCCACACCAATTGCAAGAGCATCAGCAGCAGCTACACCAACAAGCCATGCAAGGGCAAATGGGTATGAGGCCTGGAGGGAACAATGGTATGCAGGGAGGTGCCAGCAGTGGTGTTCCTCCTCCATCTGCAGGCCCAAGTGATGCACATGGAGGAACCAAGCAAGATGCCTCTGAGGTTGGGACTGATGGCAAAGGCACCTCGGGTGCTGGCCATGGTGGCGGGGATGGAGACTCATCGTACACGAAGGGTGGGGAAGTTGCCAAGTGATGAGCCCCAGGACCGCATATCGCATGAATACACATGGCTGTTGATGGTAGTTCTCTCGGACCGTACCTTTCTTGTTTTAACTTGAGCAAGAAACAATTTTTCTTGTTTTCTCACTTTTAGACGAGGTAGGGATGTGAGTTTTTTTCTTTTGATCTCCTGGAATCTCCATGAAAAGCAAGAAGAAGATGAGAGAAGAATGATAAGAGGATTAATGTTTGTAAACTTCCATGTGTGTCAGTGCTGTAATAGCTTATACTCATGCTGGGTGTTGTAGAAAACATTGAAAATTCGCATTTCTGCTTGGGTGTTGGATATAGACCTATTAGGTCTTGAGGACACTAAATTATGATTAGTGAGTTGAATGTAGGAAGAGGTATGGTGCAAACTGAACTAAGTGAATCAATGCAAGGTTCTCTAGCAGATCAATGCCATGGTGATTTGTATTTGAAGGCCGGTGGCATGCTTGGTAGAGTGGCTGTTGATGAGAAGGGAATTTTTTTTTTCTCTTCTGTTGGCTTTTGTTTCTCCTGCCAAACATTGCATCGAAGATGTGAGCCTTGATGGTTGCAAATTTGCAGTGGGTATGAAGATTATTGGCCTTGCATGTATTTCCAAAGTGAAATTTATACTATAATACACTTCTCTTTCACTCTCATTTTAAGTGGCATATCTCTTTGTTCTCCATTCTATTTTTTTTTTTTATATATAATTTTGAATTATTTTTTTAAATTTTTCATTCTCTCTTTTTCTTTTTCTTTTCTCATTCACAAAATATTTTTTTTTTTGTTTTACATTGATAAATTACTGCAATTTTTTTTTTTTTTTCTTTTGTTTATAAAAGTATTAGAATTGTGGCATATGGCTGTAATAAGTATAAAATAAATGATGGGTTCTTAAAAGGAACTTACTTGTTTAGATTCTGCAGAGTAATCTATTTGCTTTTAAATTTTATATCAATGAAGTTATGGGTTTAAAAAGGAATTCACTTGTTTGGATTTGAAATGAAATTTATTTGCTTTTAAATTTTATATAAGTAAACTCGTGAATTCAAAAATAAACACACTTACTTGGGTTTAGAAAATGAATCAACTTGTTTTTAAATTTCATATAAATAAACCCATGAGTATCAAAAAAAGATCCATTTACTTATAAATTTAAAATAATTGTAAAATTTATACTTTTTAAAATTTGTTAGTAATTAAATTAAAAACACAAATAAAAAATACTTAAATAATAATTAAGTTATTTCTTTTATAACAATAACTCTTAATATTTTTAAAATTGAAAATTATCAAAATTCAATTAGACTCAGAAATATTTATTTTTTTAAATAATTTTTTAAATTTAAATCAATCACATTGAATAAAATGCTCTCTTCTCTTTTCAATAATTGAATGAAATGCTCTCTTTTCTTTTCAATAGTCTTTTTGTTTTTTAATTGTAACTTTTATTTTTTCATATAGGTACAATATAACAACTACATTTTTATTTTATTTTATCTATATAACCACTAGAATTATACTATGTGATTGTGAGTAATGTAGAATGAATTAATGAGTTTCTAAAATGGACATTTTTTTTATTGGTTCAGTATCGTAGTAAAATTTACATATTTAAAAAATTAATTAGGCTTGAAAAAAACTGATTAAATTCAAAAAACTCTTATTATAATAACAACTATTAGTATATTTTAAAATTAAAATAAAAAAAATTGCCTACTATTTTTTAGGCTGAGTAATTTTTTTAAATTCAATTTTAAAGTCAAATTAGTCATATTGACCATCAGTTAAAAACTTAATTAATAATATTTAGTATTTGATTTATTTTTATAAAGTACAACATACAATTGACAAAAATAATATTTTTAGTTTGAGTTATTTTTATAAAATCAGACAAAAATTAATTTAATAAAATTAAGAATAATAAGGTGGCATTTGGTTTGATTTTTTATTTTTATTTTTTGTTTTTTATTTTATGTGTTTTATGTTTTAAAAATTCTAAAATATGGTAACAAAAAAGTTATATTTTCCTAATTTTGAGTTAAAAATACTAAAAATGATTTTTTGCCATTTTTCATTTTATGTGTAAACCCATTTTTTATTTTCTAAAAAAAAATTTAAAAACACAAGTGACTAAATACAATTTAAACTGTTTTTCTTACTTTCAAAAACTTAAAATGAAAAATGAGTTCAAAACAGAAAATAAAAAACAAAAACTGAAAACAAAAAATAGAAAAACAAACCAAATGAAGCCTAATATTTCTAACTTAAGCTAATTTTGCAAAATGAGTAAAGAGTTAAACAAATAAGAACGTATAAAAAAATTAACAAACAATTTGAAAAAAAAAAAAAAAAAAGAGA
>JAVXUM010000017.1:45684302-45706018 GCA_035590655.1 Pouteria glomerata | reverse complement strand
AATATTGTTATATTGAAGTTACATTTGAATTTGAAGGATATAAATTATATAGCCTTCATGCATTGATAGACCTCGGAGCTACAACTGCAATATGTTTACCAAATGCCATACCTAAAAAATATTAGATTCAAATGAAAAATCTAATCTTAGCAAAAAATACTAATGACACAACATCTATAATGGACTTCAAAACAAAGGACATTATATTTTCTGTGAAAACAACTAGAGGTAAAAAGACATTTAAAATTATAAAAATATTGTGTTTTTCATTAATGCATGGAGATATACTTCTAGAAAATAATTTCTTAATTCAATATTATCCTATAAGTGTATCTTATGACTATCTAACATTAACTGATAGATATAAATCTTATCAAATTTCTTAGTTAAGAACCCATGATTCAATTTGTAGTAAAGTTTTTGAACCAGTCAAACGTTGTGATAGTTTAATTTTAATATATTTATTA
Source organism: Pouteria glomerata (assembly GCA_035590655.1). NCBI lineage: Eukaryota > Viridiplantae > Streptophyta > Magnoliopsida > Ericales > Sapotaceae > Pouteria > Pouteria glomerata. The sequence goes on along the minus strand of JAVXUM010000017.1, from coordinate 45,705,551 downwards.
AAATCAATTGATGAATCTCATTAGGTTTAAAACAAGTTAAGTCCAAATTTCTCTAAAAATCCATTAATGTTATGAAAAAAGCTCCAAGATATTGTTATCTAAAACTTAAAGATGAACAAAAAATAATTAGGGTAAAACCTATGGTCTATACCAAACAAGATATAGACAAATTTCAAATCCAAATAAAAGAATTTTTGGATAAAAGACTTATAAAATAAATTAGAAGTCAACATTCCAGCCCTACTTCCTTGTAATAAATCATAGTGAAAGAAAAAGAGGAAAAGCTAGGATGATCATCATTTATAAAAAAATTGAATAAAAATTTAATCTTTGATAGATATTTTATACATAAAAAAAGATGTTTTAGTAATTCAAACTAAAGGTGCTAAAATATTTAGTAAGTTTGATTGCAAATCAGGATTTTGGCAAATCAAGCTTACAAAAGAGTCAAAATCATTGACTACTTTCTTAGCGCCATATGGCCACTATCAATGGACAGTTCTACCATTTGAAATTTGTAATGCGCTACAAATATTTCAAATATGGATGGACGATATCTTTAAAAACCTCAAAGATTTCAGTCTAGTTTATGTAGATGATGTATTGATTTATTCTAAAAATAAAGAAGAATATAAGCATCACTTGAAAATGGTTTGCAAAATTTTTTTAATAATGGAATAATTTTTAGTCCAAAAAAGATTGAGATAGAAAAAGAAGAAATTAATTACTTAGTAATTGTACTAAGTTTAATAGAAATTATGTTAAAATCTCATATAATCACAAAAATCAAAGAGTTTTTAGACAAATTAGAGACTGTAAAAGATTTACAAAGTCTTCTTGATTTACTAAACTATGAAAGACAATTTGTAAAAAAATCTTTCAAAATGAAAAAAATCATTCATATAAAAATTGAAAAAAACTTAAAAACAATCAAAAGAATTTCAATATAAAAATTGATTGGAATGAGGAAGATTTAAGAAGATTAAAAGAAATCAAAACCTTGCTTATACCTAATTTAAAGGTTTATTTTCCTACGAAATCTGATCTCTTAATCCTAGATATAGATGTCTCAGAAATGTTGTGGGAAGTAGTATTAAAAGTAGTAAAAACAAAAAAAAACTGAACAAGAAAATATTCTCAAAATTCTTAAAGAACAAAACAATTATGAAAGATTAATATATGGATATAATTCTGAAAATTTCAAACCAAATGAACTTAATTAAATTATTTTTTAAAAAGAACTCTTAGCCATAAAAATTGGTATAAAGAGATTTCAAATTTATTTAACTTTTGTTAAGTTTTTTATAAGAACAAATAATCAAGTGGTTAAAAACTTTCTTAAGAAATAGAGAGTTGAAGATAATTTTAAAAAAATTAGGTAGTGTAATTACATTTCTTAATATTTATTTGAAATTGAACATATTGTACCTACTAAAAATGTTCTTGCAGATTATCTTAGTAGGCATCTAGACGGACTAACAAAAGTCTTTATATTGCACAAATTTTCAAAATAGTCAAACAAAGCTGAAATGTCCAATGTAACCAGTTCTAAGGGCAAAGAGGTAACAACTAAACAAGCTGAAAACACTTTTTTCGGGAAAAACATTCTAGAAAAGTTTGTTTCATAAAAGCTACGCTCAAACAATGCTAAAAAAATCTACTTGTGCAGAAGAAACTATACCAGACTTCTTTAATCCTAATTTAGAGAATAAATTTTATGATTCCCTAAATAAAATCTGAAAAGTCATATTTTAGGAAAAAAAATATGAATTCTATAAAGCAATAATAAAAATGGCGTACAAGCTAAAAATACTCTAGGACAAAATCAATAGTTTAAAAAATATTGTCAGAAAATATGATTTCAAAATTTAACTTTGAAATTTTCTTATTTAATTACCAAATAATCTTTGAAATTCAAAAATTATGGAGATTTTAAAAATTTCTACTAATAATACTATTTTCAAAAAGTCAAAAAGATTAAGTCTTATAAAGAGGCTAAATAAGTCCTTCTTAGAGCTGTATTTTCAATCATTGGTAAATATATTAATGATTAAATGATTAAACCAATCTTTCAAGAAGTTTCTAATAAAACTAAATTTGATAGCATTTTTCATATCAGAAAAATTAATTCGACCTTCAGGTAGATAATTGGAGGTTCGAAGTAATCGATTGGGTTTGATCGAAAAGATCATCTTTAATCCTTTGGAGGCAATAGCTTATTAAAATTTTCTAGCACTTATCAAAACTATGATCACCAAAATTCCATATGATTTTAAAAGAAAAATCATGCCCTTTGAAATCTACAATTCTATAAGATTGCGATACAATGAAAGATTTTATGAGTCATATCAAATTTGAAATTTAAGTGAATACTTCTTTTTTGATAACTATACTTCCTCTAACTCAGCAGAAGAAGAGGTCACTTCAGAAGAATAAATTCTATTATGATCTTAGGTAGAATTGGTCTATTATGTCAAGATTTTACAAAATATGCTAGAAAAACATATGGTTACTGATGGTAAAAGGTTATTCGTATCCTCTGTTCCATTAATGTTCTGAGCTACCAAAAATCAGAAAAACGAGACATTCGATTTTTTAAACAAAATTAGTCAGATAGAAATTGATACATTATCTGAGATAGTAATTTATCTTGATAATCTTTATGAAAAACTTGAAACAAAAATAGAATTAGAAATCATAGTCACAGCTAAAGATGCCTAAGCAGAGCAAAATTACTAGAAGAACATAGATGAAGAAGAATGACATAATATCGAGAATATGATGAAAGGCTACAAAAGCCACACCATCACGGAGGCACAATGAACCAACCAAGAATGCTGCCAAAAGAAAAAAAAAATAAACTTTTTCAAAAGTGGACCATGGATGACTGCACTCTTATTCAGCACACGATAAAGCTCATGTGAATACCATGTGACGGAATCTGCTTTAACCAAAAATAAATCCATAATAATTGTACTATTTTAATTATGTCGGTTATCTTTTTCCCTTTTAGATTTTTTCCTCATCTTTTATTATATAATATTTGAAGTTTGGATTTCAAATCCAAACCTAAGATCTATTTAAAGAGGTCTGGTTGTAAGAAGAAGGCACCAAAAAAATAAAAGTGCTCACTCCTCTTTCTCTCTCAGATTCTATCTGTAATATTTCTTTTGTATTACTGAGTATTGTTAATAAAAATCTGTGTGTTTGTGAGTAATATTTTGAGTATTTGAGAGTTTCAATATTTAATGGTATTAGAGCACGGATGGTTTTGAGGGCATTGACTGTAAGATATTTACTCCATAAACATTAGTATCTTTTTAATTTATGAATAATGATACTAGAAATTAACTTATCTATTTTTCTACTCTTGAATTTTTTTTTTTTTTTTTAACTTATGTATGCAATATTAATGTTTCAGAAAGTAATTTAAGATCTTTATATGATTTGTATTTAATATTTGTAGATTTATTAATTAATCGTGAATTTGATCAAGAAACTAAAAATATTATAAGCTTAAAAGTTAAGATATTAAGAAATTTGTTTGTGTTTTAAGGGTATGTTTTATAATTAATAAAAATTATAAATTTTTTTTTTTTTTGTAGATATTGGTGTGATTTAATGTGATCCCAGGGGTAATATAGTGATTTTTAAAAATTATGATACTAAAAGGTTTAAATATTTAAGGAAGTGTTAGTATAACTTACCCTTATGACAGGGACAATGATCATGTCATGATTCTTACCAACGCTACCATCCCATCAATTCACATCTTCCCCCATTCTATATGTAGTCAAAGTTGTTTCAATATTCTTGCATTTAAAGCGTCATGCATGCACCGCCACTTTATATGTACATATACATGGGATTGTTTTCAATTGTAAAAGAGACCGATAATTGATTTGTAAATGGGTGTAGAAGATTTATTTATTTTTTTTTAAATTGAGAAAGGTCAAAAAAATATTCATAATTCGTATTATAAAATAGGTTTACGATTCATTTAAGTTCATCAAAAAAATGAGTTATCGCTATCTTGATTTTAAAGTTTGATGAGTGAAGAAAGGGAGAGATTATTAAAATTTTTCATTTAAATTAGGATCACCCATTAATATATATATATATATAAAAAGGAGGAACAAAAGCAACCAAAGATAAGACCCTGTTAATTTGTTTGTTATATGAGTTCCTTTCAAGCTACTTCAAGGATCTGCCAAGCCACACGTCCAAACGCTCAGGTCTAGTGTAATGGCTCAACTAAACCACCAAAAATATATAATTGGCTTTTTAACTGAACTGGTAGTTTAATATTTAAACTCCAAGCTATCAATTAGAGTTAGAGATGATGCGTGCTTCAACTTATCCAAATGGTTCTGTTGAAATTTCCAATATTAAATTGTTACAGTACGTAAGTGGGTATTCTTGTTGGCGGCATTTCATTTAGATGTCAGAAATGCGATGGATATATACATATTCTTAACATAATCTCTACATAAGGCCTTCTGATTGCGACTGTATATATGGGACATTAATTTCGAAAGAAATAAACAAAAAAGAAAAGAAAAATTATCATGGGATTATTAAAGAATAAGAGTTGAAAAGAAGAAAAATAGCTCATATATTCTTAACCTAGAGATGCTTGCATTATTTGTGTCGGTTTTACCTCGGATCTCAGTGTGTGTAGATATATATGTATGTATATTAAGCTCAGTAAATTGAAAGGATTGGAAAGAGAGTACTATAGTTAAATTGAAACTTGTCTTGGATACTTGAGAAAAATATATAAAAATTGTCTTGGATTGGGGTTTCGTTGGGTTGGGTTCTTATATTAGAAAACAATCGCTTGGATTGAGACCCCTTTTTTTTTTTTTTAGTCATTAGGAGGAGCCCATCCGCGTTGACCCAATAAACATGATATATCATGGAGTTGGTGACAATTGGAATTGGGCTTGGGCCAATTGGGCTTAACTAAACTGGAGGGACAATGACCAAGGGCTACCAAATCAATGTGGGTTCTGGGCCTTGTGGCTAGGCCCCCTCAGATTTTACGTTCAATCTAGCTTAGTTAAACGAACACTTCATGCCTAATTACGTTCAGCTTTAGGCCATCTACTAGCAGGCCATGAACCTATACACAGGCAACGTTTAGGTTATAAAAAAATAATATAAAATTTTATAAATACGAGATTGTAAAATTTAAATTTTTTATTTACTGTACAAAGTACGAGACATTAATTTTTATAATTTTATATAATTTCATACAACTCAGTACACATCCATAATGAGTGGTGTCTTTTGGTTTGGGAGATGAGGTTATCAGCACAATTAATTAATCAATTAATTTCTCTACCTAGATAATATTCGATTTGTTGAATTAATGACCGACATATATTAGCATTTATAATTACCAATTAATTAATTAATTTCTCTACGTACGTACCATGCAGCTGTGACCTGATAATGGGCCAACAAGAAGGGGCAATAGACGCTGGATTAAGCCATTTTATATATGTACATACTTTTGGGCTTCAGGTTTACGAATTGTAAGTCCATTAACTTTGTAATTTCCTATGAAAAATGTGTGCAGTGCAGCCATAAAAGGCCAGTTGACTCATACTTAATGGCCAATGAGTTTGTCTCTAGCTAAGCATGTCACATGGACCAACCCGACATTCTACGCGCTAGCTTTACTTGAAAAATATTAAACGTTTATTATTAAAAATAACAAGCGCATTCAGAATATAACTGAAAAAGTATATATAATAATTGGATTAATCAATTAAATAAGAAAGCAAGACGCGATGCTTATGCTTACCACCAGTTAATGGAAATGGGAATAATAGTAATTAATGTACATATATGTATGTATATAATTACTTCATACATAACAATCACTTACCAATGAAAGTGAATTTTTCTTGAAATGATGACTTTGTGAGAATCATCATTATACACAAAAATTAACTATGAGCTTCCTTCTTTTCTTCCTTTTTTCTTTTCTCTCTCTTTTTACATTTTTAAGTCATATTAGTATTATATAATGTATTAAACCCCTAAAATTCCTCTTAATTTCACTTCAAACCCATGTTTATTCACCCTTTTGCATCGCACCATTCTCCACCTTTCAATACTGTGCATGGGTGGAATATGTTCGGCACCTTAATTATTCTTTTTCGACATAAAAGTTTTTAAATTAAATAGTAATTTAATTATTTGTATCATTACGATTAAGTTATCCAATTTGCATGGTTTTATTAATTATCATATGAAATCTTAAAATAAAAAATAAGTTTAGAGATTTTTGACACCTCAGCTAATTTAAAAATGCTAAGTATTTGTCTTAAAACGTCTGCACTAATTAAGTTAACTAATTATACACACATAAGTTCAGAGTCAACTCGAATTATTACCCATGTATTGATTGTGAAACCTAATTGATTAATCAATCCATAGGCTTAGTGAAAATCAAAATTTCTACCCTAACTTAATATATATACACACACACATATAAATTATAATTTAAAACAAATCAAAATACAATTATGATAGTCATTTATACGTTATTTGATACTTAAAAACACTATTATACATAATATTAATTTTTCATAAGAATAAAAGTCATATCAATCTTTTCTGTTGTACCTAATAGATATAGATAATACATATTTTTTTTTTTTTTTTTTCAGATTTATAGCAAAAGCCAAATGGTAATCATCCAAATTCTGTTGTAATACTGCCAGAAGGGTACGTTAATTTCCAGACCATGCCCTTTTCTATATTTAAGGGACTATGAATTATATATATATATATATGCTTACCCAGCTTTAATTAATTGATTTGAAATCTTTCACTTTAGGGTAGTTCAAATGCACTCATGCAAAGCTGTTGAACCAAGCTAGCTATCACCGGTTTAACACTAATCACTCTCGTTCGCACTAATTAATTGTATAGATAGAAATAATCTCTCCAACTGCCGTTCTGGTGTATACTCTCTAACTTTTTCCACTTTTTTCTTTTTTTTTTTTTTATTGTTTTTAATTTCAACATTCGTGGGGCAATATATTCACTATTATGAATTATCATGTGCTAACGAATAATCTGTGCCTACGACACTTCTTAATTAAAATTAAATATACATGCATTTGTAACCAAGAAACAAAATTTTTATTTTTCTTAATACAACTCTCTTTCTCAATACAAATTTTTAGATATCATAATTAAGTTCAATTCAATGGACCATTAAAATGTGAAATGACCTAGAAAGAATTTGAGAGAAAGTTTTAATTTGCAAAAAATCTCATCAATTTATTGAAGAATAAAACTCAATTTCAGTCTTTAAATTTGTAAAAGTAATATTTTTGAAATGTATTATGTTTTATTACATAGATATAGTCAACCTTACTAATTTAAATTTAAAATTAAAATTAAAATCAAAAAAATTATTTAAGTATTTTAAAAATAAAAAATAGAGTAGATAATATAGAAAAATAACTACTCTCAAGCCTAATTAATATTCAATATTTTTTCTACTTTTAAATTTTAAAAATACTAAGAATTATGGTTATGTGATAAATAAATAAATTATTATTTAATTTTTTTATTTGTGTTTTTTAATTCAACTATATTTTTATCTATATTTTTAATTTAATTATTAATATAATTGAAATATATAAATTTAACAATTATATTGAATTTTTAAACAAATGGATTCTTGTTTTAAATCCATGAGTAAGTGAATCCCTTTTTGAAATTCAATAAAGTAGATTCCTTTTAAGAATTAATGAGTTTTTTAATTTATTAAAATCATATACGACATACTAGTGTATTTATAGATAAAAGAAAAAGTGAACTTATAATATTTTAACGGTGTGGGACAAAGAAACAAAAGTTTTGTGAAAGATCTTAACTATTCATTGAAAAATAAAGTTTAATCTCAACCTTTTGATCTTAATTTGTGAGAGGGATATCTTCAAAAACATTCTACTTTATTATATAGATATAGATGTGTACTTTATTATATAGATATAGATGTGTACGCATATATTGATTGAAAGGATTTAAATTGAGCTTTATTGCATATATATATATATATCCTTATGAACAATCAGGTGGTGGAGTTGGGAAATAATCCCTTTTAATTTTAATATGCAAGCTGCTAATGTTGTTGATCCAACGTTGTTAATTTGCTGAATCCTAATATATAGTTGATATTGCTTTCTGTTCAGATAAATGGCTTTGGCCAAACGCTTGCCGATCCTTATATATATGATACAAATAACTTTCAAAAAATATTGCATGTATGTAATATTGGATTCACTTGGGTGACAATAGAACTCGAAATAGTTAGGTTAAAATTTAACGGTCTGAATATCTTTATATATTTTTAATTAAAAAATAATATAAATATACTTAAACTATTAAATTTTAATTTAACAGACTAGAATTCAAAGTCATTGAAATGACATTGTGTATAATGTTAGCCTGCTCTGTGAACATTACTAGTTTTTGAAAACATAATTGATTAATGTATATATCACAAAATCAGTGTGGAACAAAGTTCGTAGTTTTTCATCAATATGTTGACAATTTTTTTTTTTTGGCTAATATTTTTTTTCTCAAACACAAAACATTAATTTTTTAATAGCTAAATAATAGTCAATTATAAAAAAAAATTTATTTTTTATTTTCAAATTAAGCCTTAATTTTTGATAGACTAAAATATATTTTCTAGGAGACTGAAGAGTATGATTTTTTCTTTGCAGGGAAGAGAGAACAATATTATTATTATTTTTTAAATTTCTTACAAGACCTTTTTTTATTTAAATATTTTGCAAAAATAAGGAATGGAAAAGTCATTTTACAAGTTCGGCCATTGTTATTTTGTGACAAACCATGGCATCGGTGTAATTGTCTTATTTTCTATTCAACCTTTGTCTGAGAGGGGGAGAGAGAGTATAATTTACCCAAATTTTAGGAAGCGCTGCAATCCCATAACGGGGGCCTCGTCCCTAACATTTATAGCACAATATTTATAAACGTAAAAAAGATTGCAGTGAATATCATCACAATAAATACTTACCAAAGCAAAAAAAATCATCACAGTAAATGCTTAAAAATAATTTCAAATTTTAAATTATTTAAATATACGTCCACATAATTGGCGTGATTTGATTGGTTGTTTAGACCTTGTCAGCAAATATGAGGCAGGTTGAAGAAGGGTTAGTATATGGTGTGAGCGGAAGGAAATACAACTTTTGTCCGCTCTTGTTTCTGGAAAATGGAGGGCCGCGATTTATATGGATTAGTATACAGATAATTTTAACGGATGGGATAACTAACCATCTTTAGGAGGCATATGTGTGTCTTATCGACTCCATTACGCATAGGGGGAACGAATGTACCAAATCAAAGCCGTAAAGGAATTGTGCCAAGTTTCAACGCCTTCCGGATCTTCCTTTGTTTGTATGCTTCTCCCCACTCCCAATCATCCCTCCACCCCCCAAAACAAATTCTTCGCACTCGCTTTCGTTTCGCTTCTTACCCAGAACCAGGGCGTGTGTACGTGCGTGTGTGATGTCCGTATCTATATAGGGAGCGCGTTTATGCATCGCTCTCTTGTTGTCTTGTAGACTCTCTCTGACTGAAATTCTTCTCATTCTCTTTTTTTATCGTTTTCTCGCCGTAGATCCCTTTTCCCTCTCTCTCTTCCCGGCGCCAAGCTACAGATCTGTACGGAGGTTGATTTCGACCCTCAGATGCTTGGACCACTCTGATCTTTGACCCGGTCGCCATCCGACTTTCAGAGTCAGACACACCGGCACTTAAGCTTCCATGGGGCAGTGCTGCGGGAAGACCATTCCCACTGCCGAAAACCAAGTGTCCGCCACCACCGCCGTTTCTGGTGCACCGGATGGCGGCAGTCGGCCGACGCCGGGGAGATCCTCTGCTAACAACGGCGCCGTCAACGTACACTCCCTGAAGAACACGCCAGCTCGATCTTCCGCGACTAGTCCCTGGCCGAGTCCTTTCCCTCAAGGCGCCGCCAGTCCTCTCCCGGTCGGAGTGTCACCATCGCCGGCGAGGTCGACTCCACTGAAGTTCTTCAAGCGGCCGTTCCCGCCTCCGTCGCCCGCGAAGCACATAAAGGCCTCTCTCGCGAGGCGTTTTGGCCATGCGAAGCCCAGGGATGGCCCGATCCCTGAAGACGGCACGACGGAGCCTGATCAGTCGCTGGACAAGAACTTTGGCTACAGTAAGAATTTCGGTGCCAAGTACGAATTGGGTAAAGAGGTGGGCCGAGGGCATTTTGGTCATACGTGCCAAGCGAGGGGCAGAAAGGGTGACCTTAGAGACCAACCCCTTGCCGTGAAGATCATCTCAAAACCAAAGGTATGTTCCGATTATATTCATGTCAATTTATGTTTTTGATTTCTTTTAATATATACCGACTTTAATCGCTTGAAGCAAAATTGACAGTTGTGTTTTTTTCATTCGATTTTTTTCCTTCCAGTTATCTGTTTGGCTAATTTTCAGCGTTGGCAGTTTGATCAAATGCACTGTGTTGCTTATTTCTATTAACTCAAGTTGTGGTAAAATGCACTTGCATCGGTATATTTTCCAGCTAAATTTGCTGTTCTATCTTCTGTTTTTGATGGGGGGAATTTTGGTCGTCTTCTCTACACTGAAAAGCTTTAGCTGTCAACTTCTTTCCAATTTTTTTTTTTTGTTTGAAAAGGGGACAAATATACGGAGTGCTATCTGGGGTATTGTTCCATCTTTTTCTTAACATGAATCGTCTTCTCAAAAAAAAAAAAAATCTTCTGAATTTTAATCCAGCAAATGTCAAAGTCTGCACATGTTTCTAAACACGCATATGGATATAATAGCTTCCATGTCTAGATAATGCCCACATTTAACAATTGTTGGCTCATTTTTGGGATTAAAATTTGTCTACAATGTTTACATTGATATAAAAGTTAAAACCAATGAGATAGCAACGGGCACTAAGTGCTAAATGGTTGACAATTCATCTTTATAAACATTACATATACACATATATAAACGCAAAAATAAAAAATAAAATATTTGTAGCATTTTGTTCTCTGTTTATTTTATTTGTAAAACTTACAATTCTACCTTATACGGCTCAGATACCATTTTCTACTTAATTGAATCAAAGGTTGTTTCTCGATAAATAAATTTTGTGGCCACAAGTTTATGAGTTCATGTGCACTTTTGACCACAAGGTTCTAGTTTTGTTGTGTCAGAGCTTTAGATGGCAGAGAATTCCATAAAACTGATTGTTTCTTACCAAAGTCTTGCAGCTTATTTGTTTTTTGGAAGGAGGAGCTTTACAAATAAATACGAGTCTACAAATTTCCTCTTTTGTAGGAAAACTTTCATGGAAAAAAAGTTTAGGTTAAGAATGAGTATCTAACATGAGGAGGCTCATAAATATAGAATGTAATGCAATTATGACTTTACCTTTCGAAAAAAAGAAAAAAAGAAAATTGCAATTATGACTTTACCGTTACATCTATGTAGTGTTGCACACATTCAACATAATGAGGCTTCCTAATTTTGTCGTAGACATATTTTAAGCTCATTGTTCATATTAAACTTAGTCATCATTTCACTTGTTCCTTTTTGTATATATGCTTTCTAAATGTGCCTTGTAACGACAATATGTGCAGTAATTGTTGGGCTTGCTTGCTTGGCAAATAAGAGCTCAGTGGATCCAAAAAAAAGCATAATTTGCTTTATACATTAGAGTTAAGGTTGGTTAGGGTTGAGATGCACACACCTTTGCTGCTTGATGCTTTAGGTAAATTGAATTAAGTTTATGTAACTAGCGTTAACTTCATTTACTTCAAGTGACGTATATGGAGCACTATAATTAAAGCGATATCCTTGGTTTAATTGAAGTCAATCATGTCCTTTATTACTGCTTCAACCTATTACTTTCTTGGCTTTCCATGTACCCTTTGGGCCCCTTCCACTTGAATAATATTACTTCCTCTCCCTTACTAGCTCATTTAATTGCTCTATTTTATGCTTGGACAAGTTATCTCAAATAACTTTTCTCCTTCTGTTTTCAATCAATGCCGTTTTTAAACTTCCTTAGACTCTATTCAATTCTCAATTTATTTATTCTTATATAATTAATTATTAATTTAAATATTCCTGTATTAGCTAATTGCCCCCAGCTAGAATGATTTTTAGGATCTGTGTTCATATAGATTTTAGGGAGATGATAAAGCAGAACTCTGGGTATCAGCCTACTACAACATTTTGTTCCTTGGCTGCATTCAACATAATGTGTTCGAATGACATAGGTGGAGTTACACTCATAATAAATTATACCTGGTTATTTAGCTTTTATTCTAAGATTCTTATTGAAGAACTAGAAAACTAAGTTTCTTAAGCTTACCCAATGCATTTGGTCAGGATTTGCTCTCATGAATTTGTAGTGTGGCCATGAGTTGGGGATAACAACAGCGTTGTTTGCTAAAAATTTAAAGAACAAAGTAAAAACTATGTATGATTTATTAGGAGTATCAATGTCATCTATACTAATATATAAAGGGCGAATACCCTCTTGGTGTCTCCATTTTCCTGAAGCTGTATTGCAATCTTATATCCCTTAAATACACTCCAAATGTTATTACAATAACTGCTTTAGGTACCTCATTTCTTTTGAAGTGGGGAGATGCTATAGAGTAAAATTCTGGAGTCATGTCTTAAAACTTTATTTTGGGATATTTATGTTCTAGCAGTGAATAGAGAGGCATCAGTGGATGATTATTTTTATTTTGTTTTTTGTCATTGATGGGAAAATTGGTTTGGGCATTAATATTCGTAGAGATCTTCAAGATTGGGAAGTTGAAAGTTTTTTCAATCTTCTCAATTTGTTATATTATAAAAATGTTGGGATTGCAGAGGATGTTATTCACCAGAAAGAGTCAAGCACAAGGTTTTTGAGATTTGATATTTTTAAAAATTTTTTGAAGGCTTAAATGAGATGCTTTTCGATGGAAGAATATTTGGAGCTCCTTTACGAATAGCAATTTTTACTAGATCTTTGATGCATAATAGTGTTCACATAGTTGATGATCTTATTGCTAGGAGAAGGATAATAGTTAATTGGTATTGTTTATGCAGAAAGTATGGTGAATCCATCAACCATCTTTTCATTGATTGTCCATTGTTCAAGGATTTAGGGATTTGATCTTGTATTGTTTTAGAGTGACTTGGGTATTTTTGAAGGAAGTGAAAAAAAGGTTTGTGAAGCTTAGTGGGGTACGGAGGTTGTTAGGAGAAGGAACACAGAGAATTGTATTTTTGTCTCAGTTGGCTCATTTGGAGAGTGAGGAATAGATGATTGTTTCAAGGCATAGAATTTCCATTATATAGGATAAAAAATTTCTTCTTTCTATTTTGTAAAGATGTCTTTAGGGGGCAAAAAGAAACCATGTATACTTTTCTCTCTTTTGTTGAGCAAATGACAACTGAATTTATTACCATGTTTATTTTGCACAATTTGTTTCCATTTTTTTCTCCAAATTGCCCTAGGTAACTAAAATTTAATAACTGCTTATGTCCTTTTCAATGTATTGTTTTTGAAATCTCTATGGAGGTAGAAGGACAGAGGTGGTTGGAAGAAGAGAAGATTAATTAAATCAAAAGGGAAGATAAGAAGGAAAAGAAGATAGACGTAGTGTGGCTCCACCCCTGGTTAGTTGTTGTTGCACAACAAATAGGTGTGAAAATCTGAAGTTTATGCCTCGTTTGGTAACTTTTCCGTTTTCTATTTTTCTGTTTTTGTTTTCAAAATTTTGAAAACTTGTAACAAAAACATATTTGTTAAAATCTGTTTCCGTTTTTTTGTTTTCAAAAAAATGAAAACAATAACAGAAAAATGAAAATAGAAAAAAGGTGTTTTCACTCTTGTTTTTTTTTTCTGTTCCAAATATTTTGGCTCATTTTTAAATATTGTCCATTTTAATATAACATAATATAATATAATACAATTATAATATAATACAATATAATATAATATAATACAATATAATATAATATAATAATATATTGTCATATTATATATAATTATATAATTATATTATATTATATATATAACAATATAATATAATATTATATAATGTAACAATATAATATAATATATAATATAATGTTACGTTTCCAAACGCTATTTCAGTTTTTATTTCAGAAAAGAAAAAGGATAACAGAAACACAAAATAGAAAACAATAACAAAAAAATAACCACAGAACAACGACAATGTTACCAAACGGCCCCTTACTATTTTATTTCATAGTTCTTGAAATCTTTACGATATCACGCTAGATTTTGTCTTGGCTCAAATACACACTTAAAGATGTAATGCCCAATAATTTGGCCTATCATAAATAGTGTCCAATAATTCTTAATGGGAAAACTATGTTGGGATTTTTATGAATTTTTTTAAATAAGTGATGATGAGAGAGAAAATAGTGGAAATAGTAGAAATAAGGGTGAGTTATTATACATTTTTATAGAGTATATTAACATTGAAGGAAATCAAGTTTTTTGGGGAGATTGCCTATCGAAGGGAGTTAAATGGTTGTAAGATTAAGGAATTGATGGGTTGGTTTAGTATTCTTTTTGCCATTTCATATTTAGGTTGGGGAGAGGATGATATGAGCTTTGGAAAGCGTGAGGTGGTCTTTCTAAATGTGTTAGGGGTTGGGTTCTTTTTTTTTTGGGTGATTACACTTTATCTCCTTGGGGTTTGACTCTAAAACACATGACACCCTTAGGTTTAAAATTTAGTACATGATACCTTTATAATTTGGATGAAATAGCAAAATTGACAAAATTTGATAAATTTAACTAGATTTATCTCTTGTGCTATATAGACTCATATGTGATTCCACGAATGACATTATTGAAAACATATAGGCAAATTTGTCTGTGAATTTTGTTTTAGTTCTCTTTCAAAAATGAAAAAAATATTTCATTCTAACATAAAAATGGAAAAAAAAAAAAATATGTTTCATGCTTAATTAAGTATGCATGTATCCTCAAGTGTTTAAAGTGCTTCTATTTAAAAAAAAAAAAAAAAAAATAGTTAGTTGTAGAACATATATGGATATGTGAGGGAGGAGGAGTGTCCAAATGGCATTGTATCCAATGTTAGTCTGCTTCTGCTTCCCTTAGCCTCTTCTCTTCTCTAAATTAGAGAAGGAAATAGTGAAGTACATATCTCCATCAGTATCTCTACATCCTCGTACTTTAAAAAATCTCTAGTGGCTTTCTACTCTAAAGAAGAGAAGGAAAGAGTGAAAAGCATATCTCCATCGGTATCTCTACTTTCTCATACTTTAGAAAATCTCTACAGTGGCTCTCTAAATATAGAGAGGCACTGTAGCATTATCTATCGTAGAGAGGATGTAGAGATGTTGATGCTGAACATTGTTAAATATAGAATTTCTCAAATCACTTCTTAGTTTATTTTGAGAATCTCTTTAGAGAACCTAACGTAGGTGCCTAAGACCATATTGGTGTCCATGTTATTTTGTCTAAGGGATGGCATTGTCTTAAATATTTATGGAAGCATGGGATCAGATGTGTATGTATTGACCTTATTACTTTTCCCTTTTAAGCCTTCGACTTCTTATAGGATTGGACAATTTATTACCAACATTAATGCATCAATTTGGTTACTATAATCACTATCTTTTTTTTTTTTTTTTTTTTGTCGTAAGTAAGCTTTCATTTGGATTATGGAAGAAGAAAATACAAAGTCATGAGGGCATTTTTTCGATATTACATTGTACTCTAATAGGTATTCTCCAATTAGTACATATATCTAAATTTATACATGTATTATGTATATCAGCCAATTGGGATGCCTTCAATCTAATCTCTTCTAATAAATTTTAGCACTTGAGCACAAAAAGTAGTGATGCCTGTAAATATTCTTCGATTCCTTTCTAACCATTTGTGGTAAATTGTAGCAGCCCATATAATTTTTCTTATAATACTAGAAAAGGATTTCTCATTTACTTTGCCTGTGAACCAATTCACCTCATCCATCTAACTGCGACGTTGTTTCCTCAATTTGCAAAGTCATAAACTTGATTCCTTTAATCAGCTGATGTATTTGCACCCAAAGAAGGGCTAATTGAGGTCTTCTTCTGCTTTGTTGCAAATATTGCATATAGGATTATTAATTATTCCCCATTCTAGTAGTTTATCCTTTGTGCTAAGTTTTCCTTTGATGGCTAGCCATTATATGAAGCTATGCTTGGGAATGTGTTAGGGAAATCAAAGCCACTTATGCCATGTAACTTTCGGCCATTGGGCTCTAATGCTATTCTAAGTATCTACAGTTGTGTAAAAAGATGATGAAGAAGCAGTCCATTTAAATACATCTTGCCTCCTTGAAGATGGTTGATAATCTGGTGAATGCTTGTTTATAATCTCCAGGAGTTCCCATGTTGAATCTAATATTTTTTAACTTTTGTTTAAAACGAATATTTCACAATAGTGATCAAAATTTTAGTTTCTTTTAGTTAAATGATTCTATTCAAAATTCGTTTGAAAAAGCATAACTTACACAAGAAGGAAGAGTAAAAGCTCAAATTAAAGATTCTGTTCATTGATTGGTATATATATCTTGAATTAAGGCTAAAGCATTGATTTGCCGTTTTATAAGAAAAAGAAGCATCAAGAAGATGCCATACAACATGCGCTAACGTATTACAAACTCAATTCCTCTATAAAACTCACCAATGAATTCAATCTAAATGTGAACCACATATCACAACACATATCCATGCCTATAGCCCCCTTAAGCCAGTTATGTAATTGAGACAAAAGAGCACTCTTCAAACAAATAAAGGTCTGCATAATCACCAGAAGGTTCTTTGGTTATTTTCTCGCCAAACTTTCCTACTCTATTTAATCATTATGTAGCCCCACCAAGAGTTAACGAGCTGCTTAACATTCTTAAAAATTACCTACTGCATCTCAAAATAAGCTAGAACTAGGATTCATAACTTCATCATCCATTCACAATGAACAAAAAGATAAGTGTGGCAAAAATGAGAATGTTAAGATGGAGGATATATGGTAATACGAGAAAGGAAATGATAAGAAACAAATATATCTAAAAGAAAATTGAAGTGGTACTTATAGAAGAGTAGTTGAGAGAGTGTTGTTTAAGATTTTTGGTCATGTTTAACATAGAACTGGAGGTACATCGATAGGAAAGGGTGATTGGATCCAAGTAGAAGGTATGAAAAGGACAAACGTAGACCTAAGAAGACATGGATGACCCTTGATAGAAATTAATTGACGAAAATGATTCACGTAGCTGATCCAACTAGTTTGGGACTAATGCTTAGTTGAGTTGATTTATTATCAAATCAACCACTAACTGAACATTCTTAGTGATGTTTCAAGTTTGATCAAAATGAAACATTCCCCCAAGATTATCCATCCCAATCAAAATGGGATTATATTACCAATGTACGGATAGTGTCAAAAGCATTTTTTGTCTATTTTTGGGTGTTGATCCGGTTTTGAATAGTTATCTGATTTTTGTTGAGTTCTTGTAATTGTAATTCTTGGCTTCTTCAAGGCCTTCTGTTCTTGAGGTGGCATCCTCTTGATGTCTTTTGAATATTTTTTTTACTTCTAAAAAAAATACATGTTGAAAATTAAGTCCTTTGTCTTTCTTTTATACCGAATTTGACCGTGTTTCAGTTATAAGTATTTAGTTGTGAGCTATCAGTCATAAGTATTTAGTTGTGTGCTATGACAGTTTTTGGATGAATCATCGTAGATGTCAATATGCGTTTACTTTTCTAGTAATCATGTCGATGGTTGTATGATTCAGCTTAGTTGTCCTCTTTCCTGGAGTTATCAAGAGAGATTATTTGAAATTTTCAAATTCATAATTTTTCATTTTTCTGTTAAGTATGGGGAGCCCAATATCCTTGATGTTTACTTTACTTTGTGATGTGTCAATTGAGCAGTATGTATATCTGAAGATTCTGATCAAGCTTTTATCTTTCAGATGACAACACCTATATCAATTGAAGATGTTCGTAGAGAAGTGAAAATGTTGAAAGCTTTATCAGGGCATCGGCATCTGGTCAAATTCTTTGATGCATGTGAGGATGCCAACAACGTGTACATAGTCATGGAGTATGTCTTTCCAGCCTCTATTTTCTCATGGAACTCATCCATTGAAATTTATCAATTGTCCTTTTCTTTTTTCCCTTTTTTTGTGTGTAGCTTTTTATCCTAAACAATAGGCTTTTGAATAAGAATGAGTAATTAAATGAAATAATCCAATAAGACTTTTTACATTCTAGGATATTGATTTCCTTTTTCTCATCTTCCATGTGTTCCTTTTGTAATCATGTATATTACTGATTGATATCTGTTTCACTCTTCTAAAAGTACTGGAGTTACTGACTGACAGTTATATTGATGTTTGTCTATGAGTTAGTGCTTAAAAGTTCCAATTTAAGTTTTGTATCATTTTTTTTAATTATTAGATTCTTTTGAGTCTAATAAGTTTTTATTTGGTTATCAGATTGTGTGAAGGTGGGGAACTACTTGACAGAATATTGTCAAGGTAAAACGAAACACTATTTTTATTGTTACTTTAACCGTGATAGGTCTAATTTGATCTTATAACATAATTTTACTTGGCTACAGAGGTGGTAAATACCCAGAAGAGGATGCAAAACTCATTGTTGTGCAAATTTTAAGTGTGGTTGCTTTTTGTCATCTTCAGGGTGTAGTGCACCGTGACTTAAAACCTGAGGTTTTTGCTTCTTGAACTTGACATTATGTATTCTGAATTATTTATAATTATTTGTTTTCTTAGCAAAAAATAAATAAAATAAATAAAGAAGAAAGAAAAAAGAAAGGAAAAATCTATTTTTTTCTGTTGCATTCTGAAATAATTTCCCTTGTCCATGTTCTTCATTATTAATGTCTTCTGATTTCTTGCATTACAGAATTTCCTTTTCACTTCTAGAAATGAAGATGCTGATATGAAGCTTATTGATTTTGGTCTTTCTGACTTCATCAGACCAGGTAATAGGCGCAGGTCATTCTAAGTTTGTTCATTATCTTAACAATTAGATATCCTTACAATTGTCTTGTGACTCTTGTCAATGCTCGTACCCGATGCGATTTAAACCTCCTTAGATCCCTTATGCTATGTTTGGAATACGGATTTGTAGAGGGAAAGGAAAATTGAAAAGAAAAGACAATTTATTATTTATGCAATTTTTGTACAATTTACAAGGTAAAAGTAGAACTTTGTTGATAAATATCTATTCATGTTAGTCTTATTTTTCTAACTCAATAAAAAATAATAAAAATTTGATTTTTTTTCACTTCATTTTGCATTCTTGCAATTTTCTTTCGCTTTTCCTTTCCTTTCACAAATACATGTTCCAAACATAGCCTAAAAGGTTGATGAATGCTTATCATACTTCACTGGTGTAATATTGCTTCATATCTCTCTATCTGGATTATTTTTTACAAAATGATTATTTCCTTCTTATGCTGCATTATATAACATGATGTTGCCTTCAACATTCGCGGGCCTAATCAAGTTGAGTTTCAAATTATTCATGTAATGAGTTTCATATTATGTGATTGAATGGGCTAACAATTGAACTAAATGGACGTTCTTCATTAAGAGATGGTTTGCTTGTCTACTATTCCTAAAGCCTAAATTTCAAAATAGATTCATGTTTCGTAAATAAGTCTCATTGGATTGAGAATGTGGTGATAGTTCGTTTCATTAACAAAAGGAATCTAGATCAAGCTGGTTCCTATGGTTGATTGGGAAAACCCAAGCAAGAGTTTGTCTCAATAATAAATTGGTAATACCTAGGCACTACATGGGTTAATTCTACATGAGCTATATGGGTGCTAGAAGTAGTGTTCTGTTTCTATTTTTATTCTCAATGAAACTCTTTTACTATTTGATAGAAGTGCTCCAACTGGATAATGTCAGTTAGTGGAGATTTGTTTTTAACAAGAAATGATACTGTTTTCATTGGGCCATCTGAAAGATGAAATTAATATCACCAGAGTTTAGCATGAATTCATGACATGTTTGTGTTCACTGAGTGTTTGTGCAGATGAAAGACTGAATGATATTGTTGGAAGTGCATATTACGTGGCACCAGAAGTCCTTCATAGATCTTATAGTCTTGAAGCAGATATTTGGAGTATCGGTGTTATTACTTACATCTTGTTATGTGGAAGTAGACCATTCTGGGCAAGAACAGAATCAGGGATTTTCCGTGCAGTTCTTAGAGCTGACCCTAACTTCGATGATTTACCCTGGCCTTCTGTTTCGGCAGAGGCCAAAGATTTTGTGAAAAGGCTCTTGAACAAGGATTACAGAAAAAGAATGACGGCTGCTCAAGCTCTAAGTAAGTTTTGAGTTCAGGTTATTGTTTGTTGGAATAAAATGATTTTACTCGCACTAATGAAGCAATAAAGATGCTTTATGATTAGTGCCTTCACTTATTTGGTTGATGCATAATGAAAACATCATTTTCTGTTAAGCATTTATGATGTAAATTCATTTTTTGTTTAGTTAATGTATACTCTAATGCAACATTTTTGCCATTGCAGCTCACCCATGGTTGCGGGGTGAAAATCGTCCTATTCCTTTGGATATATTGGTCTATAAGTTAGTCAAGTCATACCTACATGCTACACCTTTTAAACGTGCAGCTCTAAAGGTACTGTCTTGTCATTTTGTATAGCTGCGAGATTATTATTGTATATAAATTTTACTATACATGACATTTTGGGTATTGTTAGATTATTTTCCCCCTTTTTTATTGCAATACTCCTTGCTGTGTTTGTATTATGTTGCATATTTTCAGCCAAAAAGGTATTATGTTAGGCATTATCCCATATGCATTACCATCATGCTTTTCATTGGCTATCAACATGATGCAAGATACTATAGTTAAATGTGTTTTTGGTTACTCATGGGTTTTGTGTTTTTCCTAATGGGAGAACTGATATCATAATAGGTTTTTGCTAGAAGTAAGGTCTTAGCAAAAATAGGACAACTAATAGTATAGAAGTAAGTTTAGGCACTCAAAAGATTGCAGAGAAAGTAAACTTTAGATACCTTGGATCTATGGTACAACAGGATGGAGGAATTGATACTGATATAAGTCATAGGATTCAGGCTG
>JAVXUM010000017.1:45584552-45596046 GCA_035590655.1 Pouteria glomerata | reverse complement strand
TCCATTTAAGAAATAACTCAAAAACATGCAAGATCTATCAACATTCATGCATATATACATATATATACATATATATACACAAATTCTTTCACATTTTGTCAAAAACATGCATATATATATACCAAAATACTCCCTACAACGTCTAGAGCATGAATCTAAGTCCCACCTACCTCGAATCTGAAGAGAAATGGAGAAAAACGAAAGAAACCGTTTTGAACTCCGAACTTCAAACTCTGATTTCTCCTTCTTCGCTTCGAATCTCGCAAAACGGGCCTCACCACTGCGATCACCGCGTCGAGATCTACCCGGATCGACTATTCTCTTACCTCAAAACTCTCTCTCTCCTCTTTTCTCTCTCTTCCCTCTCTCTCTCTCTTCTTCTGGTTAGCCGCAGGAACAAAACAAAGAGAAAAAGAAACGGGGAAGGAAAAAGGAAAAGAAAAGTAATCCGACCCATGGCCCACTTTGTCCAGCCCAATCATAATCCGAGTTAACCCAACCCGTGAAAAATATAAACATATATTAAAACTCATTTTAATTATTTCATTTTCTTCAAAATAATACAAGAATATACTAAAATAAAATACCGGGTGTTACACACTCACATATAGAATAGTTGTATGGTTGCTCCCGAGGCATAGGTCGGTTGGCGAAAGGACGAGGGTGAGGTAGTACTCGGCCAGCCGCGGCGAGAATTCGATTCCTAGTGGAAGTTGAACTCTTACATTACATTTGACGGTAAAAGGTAAGCTTCCGCATCCTGCGCTGCCGACACACATCCCGGGATTTACCTCCTCCACTATAATCCAAGGCAGGGCGGTGGGGGTCCTCAGGGTGGGGGTTCCACCTTTTTAGTTGTATGGTTGCCTTTATAAGAATGTGGCTATTTTAGGGTGCGTTTGGCGCTCCAAAAAAGGGTAAAATATTCTAAAAATTTTTTAAATTTTTTAACATATTTTTGCACTCCTCATACTTCAAAAAAATTATATAAATTTATATATATATATACATATCTCAACAAATTTTTATAAATCTCAATAAATTTTGTACAATCCCCAATAACAATTTTACAAACTCTAATAACTTTTCTACTAATTCTAAAAGTTTTTCAATAACTTTTCAAAAATTTGACCAAAATCCTTTCGAATGGTTTCTCCTTCTAACATTTTAACCAAAAATATTAAAAAGTTCAACAATTTTAAAAAAGTTCTAGCATAAATTTGTCGAAACGGAACTAAAAAAATTATTTCAACAATTTCTCTTTCAAACATTTTAACGCAAAAGTCAAAAGTTTATACTATTTATTTATGAAAAGTGTAATTTGGTGGCTGTACTTTAAATATTTAAAAATTATTTAAATTATATTTTTTATTATTTTTCGATGCTCCAAATGCACTCTTAGATGATAAGAGGTTACATGTGTAAAATTTAATTTTTTTAGTGAGTTTTTAGAAGTGTTAATTACATCTATAAAAAAAATTATTAAAAAAAAATCAAATGCCAGTTTATGGTACGCAAACTAAGCCTAAAGGTGAAATGAGTTATGGGTGTTTGGTTCTCATATCTGGTTACACTTTTAAAATATTATAATAACATGCTCATTTCATTATTTATTTTTCCGTAGGAAAAATAAGTTATTTTTTCCAAAATTGTAGAAATGACTTATTCTTGCGCGCATGGAGGGAATGAGTTTCCATAAAACACTTATAAAATTATTTTCCTTAAAATGTAATATCTATCTAACATTATGTTAAATAAGTTTAATTATTAAATGAATTGGAACACTTTGTCAATTTTTTTTTGGTATTCTATTAAAGTAATTTTATTTTTTTTAAATACTTATTTAAAATTAAAATTAATTTTTGGTAAATAATATATATGTTATTATAATTATTTAGAGACACGGTACAATTTAATGGCGAATGGTTGATCAGCACGGAGGTGATTGAAAACTATTTCGAATGCAAAATGATAGTAATAGCAATTACTGTGATGGCAGCTGCAAATGTAATTCATGTTGTTGGTCAGAACTACTGCATTCACCTATTGGACGGGTGATTCTGCTCCAGTACTCCTATCCCCAGTACTGTGATTGCTAACGTATTTGATCCCCTCTCTTCCACCAAACTAGACCCAAGAACTAGCGTGGTCCATGCACAGCACACAACCTACCGTCGCCCCTGACAGCCAAGCTTTTGGAATGGGCTCAAGGGCCTTGCCATGGAAAAGTGCTGTCAATTTACAGGTACGATATCCACGGGTCAGGCTGACTCATATGTGGATCCGATTAATTATTATATACAAATTGAAGAAGTGGAGAGGTGGGGTCTGTGCCCTACGACACCTTCAATAATTTCTACAATCTTTTTGACCCTTGAGTCAACTTGTACAGCTGGAAGAAGAAAAAGTATAAGAAATAACGGGTTTATGTGCATTTATTAGTGGCTTTTAAAATTAAATAGAAAAAAAAAAAAAAAAAAAAGATGGAAAGAAAAAGAAAAAGAAAGCCACAAAACAGAAGCAAGCAAAACAGCCTTGACTCAGGGCCCGGTGGAGAAATGGTCATTCAAAGGCCCAGTATCAGATAGGCCCAGCCCACAAACAATACAAGCAACCTACATACATGATCATGGATAGCATTAATTCCTTGATTATCCTAATGAATGGAGGGCGATCGATCTCAACTTGTTTATGGGGTTCGTTGCAATTGCAAGGCGAATCATTACCCCCATGCCTCCAGCCATTACGCGTCAAGTGCTCTCTCTCTCTCTCTCTCTCTCTCTCTCTCTTAATTTGAAGTTGAGTCTGTGTTATTCTGTTTTAACTTCCGAATTGCTTTACAACACCAACAAATCAAAACGATAAGCTTTTTTATTTTTAATTTTTTGTAATTTTTTTTAGAGATATTAACAACATCACTAAAATCTACCAAAATCATTTCGATTTGCCAAATAAACATAAACCAGAATTACGGAATAATAATTACTTCCACTAATGGTTATGAATTAAGAGTGGAGGGATGCATGGGGGCATGGCTAGCCATATCTGCCTACGCTGCTACAAAGAATTGGGCTTCTTCTTCCCCAGATTAATCCAAGCCACTTGCATACTCATCGTCCGGCCGCGAGAATGTCTTTCTATATTTATCCATCCCATGCAATGCACGCTAGCTGAGAAAGCCAATTTAGATGAGATTGCAAATTATTAATATCAACACTTGTTACATACGGCAAACTTCAATATGAATTTATTACCTGGCTCCATTAATTACACACAAATATTTTTCACTCACTAGTACCAAACATAAATAAACTGATCATGGACCCTTCTCCGGTAACCTTCCATGACAGTGGAATGCAACCATGGAAGAATTCATGCCCATTCTTTTTTATCATCACTCTATATGTTTTTATATATCACTCCCTTTATTCGTACATGATGAAATCCAAAAACAAAAGTAGATACCCACTTCTCTTTTTTTTTTTTTATTCCCCCCTTTGTCTCGAACTGCCATTTTGGGCATTCATCAAGCGGTCCCTGATGTTTATTCCATGGGCATTATGAGCAGCATTGGACTTCCTGGAGAGAGAGAAGTGGACACCGGGATCGTGGTAAGTGCAACTAGTATTGTAGAGGATGGAATTGTTCACACTCTGTACGTTGCTGTTCATGAAAGCATTCAGTGGTGGTGATGAGGTGGTTTTGGTGATTGCTTTGCCATTCTTGTCTTTGATCTTCGGCCTCCCTTCTTCGCCAGTACTGCTGCTGACATTTTTCTCACCATCGGTCGAAGTACTTCCAGGAGGATTGCCATGATTTTGAATAAGGCTCTGAGTTTTACCACCAGAGCCAAAACGACTGTTGTTGTTGCGGGATGGACTCAGCTCCATGATGGCACCTCTGTTTTCACCTGCAATTGTGATAATCCTCATCCCAAAATCTTCAGAATCAGATGGTAGTTTCTTATGATTACCTTTGTCGACCTTTGTTGCATCTGGCTTCCCAATTGGGCCATTATTAATATTATAAATGCCAAATCCATTAGGCTTCGCCTTTGGTTTTTCAGTGGTTTCTTGAACGAGGACAGTTTTCTGCTCAGCTTCAGGAGGAATATACTTCTGCTGCTGCTCCTGCTCCTGTTGCACCCCGTACTTCAATTGGGGCGGTGGTAGTATGAGTGGAGATGGTGGATGAGCCCTTGGTGCCACTGGGGATGGAGATTCTGCTTTTGCTATTGGTTGGACGATTTTAGGGGACGGCACTTGAGTTGTTGTAGTGGTGGTTGTGGGAGCAGCAGCAACCACGCCTATGCGTACAAGGGAAGGAGACGCTGGTTTGGCCGTTGTACTGATTGGCGGTGCAGGTGCAGGTGCAGGTTCTGGTGGCTGTATTAATATTGGTGAGGGTAATTGTGCAGGTGTGGGTGCCGGTGCTGGTGCCCGTGGCTGTATTAATATTGGTGAGGCTAATTGTGCGGGTGCGGGTGTGGGTGCAGGTGTGGGTTCAAGTGCAGGAACGGGTGCAGGAGCAGGAGCAGGAGCGGGGGCGGGTGGCCGTGTTAATATTGGTGAGGCTAATTGTGGCTGTTCCGGTGCTTGGGAAGGGGATGGTACTGATTTGGGTGCTGGAGAGGAAGGGACGGAAGCGGATGCGATAGGAAGAGTAGTGGAATCAGTAGGTGATGTTCTGGGGGATGGAGTGGAAGTTGGGACAACAGGGGATATTGGGACAGGCACGGTGGGTATAGTGGTGAGTGGTGGTGGTTGAGCAGCTGGCGGAGGTGGTGTTGGCTGGGATGGAGGTGGTGGCTGTGGCTGTGGTGTTGGGGTGACAAGTGTTGGTCTAAGAAAAGGAGGCCTTGGCTGGGGGGCTGGAGATTGAGCCTGTGGGGTGGGAGTTGGAGCTGGTGCTGGGGTTGGGACCGTGGGTGCAGGTCGAGCCATAGAAGCTAACCGGAACCATGGGCGAGCAGCTGGTTGTTGCTGGCTTGCCATGGAGGATTTCTAGATATTAGTTAATTCCAAGCTACAAGGAAAAACAAACCTCCAGCTTAGAATTTGATCGAGGAGGGAGCGCATGAATGAATGTAAAGTCTGATGTATGGAGGTGTATATATACATAGCTAGCTAGCTCGATCAAGCATCCAAAAGGGAGAATCCGATTCAGGAAAGCAAATATTACAGCTAATCAAAAGTCACTAATTAAAATCATGCATGAGCAGACAAGATAGGTATCAACTCAATCACCATGGGTCGTTCATTGAGGAAGCGTAAAGAACTGCCCTTTCATGAGCCCAACTCATTTTAAGGGCTGACTAAATTGGCAAACACAATTAATTAATTAAATTGTTCAGAGTTTCAATTTCTGTCCTTGAAAGCATATATAGTTATTATGACCTCCATTTTAATATTTCAATATCTTGTGAAGGTTAGTGGCATCAAACAGAACAGTATCCTCTTGAGCAATCACAATTAATATTGATATAAATTCATTCGCCTATTATCTATTTGAACATATTGAGCTTGCTACTGCCCATATATAATTTCAATCTCTTTCGTTGTTTAATTAATTTCACAACTAATACAAATACGCCCATGTTAACAACTGCATTCACAAGAAACCCTTTTTCCACGAGATGCTTGAATTGAGATTCACAAAAGGGTTCTGCGTACGTACTGTTGCTCTCTCTCTCTCTCTCTCTCTCTACATATATATATATATATATTGATTCTGACTTTGCTTCTTCAGAGAAATGATATATGCTCTCCTTGATGCTCACCTTCACGCTTTTCCCAACGTTTGCTGGTATTTGGCTTCAAGGACTAGTACTATAGTGCCTTCTGCATATACAGATTGGGCAAATACAATCCCTAGATGTTCCCTATGGAATGGGACCATTGCTTGTGAAAAATCCTTCAATTTGGCTCTTTCTTGCGTCTCACTCTGGGAATATTAAAAGTAAATCATCATTACTTTTAATTTTCATCTATATTTAGCTATAATTTTTCTCTTTTACCATGATAACATATCTCATACAATGTAATGTAAGTAACATTATAGTTAATATCATATCGTGGGTAAAATCATTTCAAAAAATCATCCTATTAGCTCTAAAATTTTAGTACATATAAGGATAAAGATGAGACCACCTACAAGTGTTTTAATAACGATAAAAGAGTCGTATAAAATACTTTTTCCTATAATATCAATTAACTTAAGAAAAAATGTAAGATAAAAATTAAAAAAATTAATAATATACTTTATTCAATTTCATATTTAACCAAAAAAAAAACAATATAATCTTTTTGCATATAATAATATATTCTATTTCTATCATTTGACAAAATGAGGAGAAGAGAAAAAGCATAAGATTCTTTTGTGTTTACGTTGATTTCTTTGCTTTCTCTTTTTGTTACTACGTACTAAATAATAAAATTAAAAAATAAAAAATCAAAAAAAAAGAGAGATTCTTGGCAATTCACGGTGGCTTTTGAGAAGGAAAGAATTTTAACACAGTTAGTGCCAACCATACGTAAACATGCCATGCACGCTTTTGCTTCGGGTTCCCCCGGTGGGATTTTTGGAATATATATTATATGCACAACTTGTGAAAGGCAGCCGCATATATGCGGACAGCGATGGAAACAAAAATTGCTTTTGAGAGGTTAGAACCTCTTAGAACCTAAGAAAAAAAAAAAAAGCTATAAAAAATCTGTACAAATTAAATGTAAAAAAAAGAAGTTGAATAATATAGGGATTTCAAAGTCCAAATGAAAAAGAAATGAAAAAGTTCAGTACGTTTGGACATTTTTTTATATGAGATCGACTAACAGAATTAAGAGACGATTTAAAAATATATTTTGTATAAAACATGAAAAAATTGAATGATTACTTTAGAATGGACGCAAGGGCGGATTCAGGATTTTCTATAAGAGGGAGCATCACTATATATGAGAAGAGGATATTGAGTTATGTCGGTATTATAAAAGAGAAATAATGTTATTTTTTAGGAGTATAAAAAATTATTACTAGACATTAAACCAGTAATATATTTTTTACAGTTTAATGGTTTAACTAATCATTTTATCAGAACTTAAGATTTAATAAGAATATCTTAGTTGCTAAAAAATATAATTGTTGTTAAGTTTAATTACTTATTAGAATTTATATATTATGTTATATTTTTTAATATTATGCAAAAAAGTATTCAATAGTTTACTAAGATAATATATTTTGTTTTACAAAAAATATTTAGGTTCAATTCTTGTACACTTCTTTTAAGTTAAAATTTTGAGTTAACTTTAATTTTTTTAATAAAATTAAAATATCATAATTTATTGAATTAATTTATTTTTTAATAATTTTAATAATTTCAATGTCTAAAATAATGGAAGATCACTTGCCCCTCTTCCTCCGCATGGTCCGCCCATGGAAGGGAGGCCATCAATGCATATACATGGTTAATGGTGGGTTGGGTTTTGACTCGGACTCTTTTAAAGAGTAGAAAAGTTGGGAGTATGTGAGCAGGCAACAACAAAATATCAAACACCGACTGATAACCCACCCACCAGCTCAGGGGTGGCTATAGAGGGGGTGGGGGCGGGCACAATCATCCCCTACTTTGTCAAAAATCCCTAAAGTACTGTAAATGATTTTTAGTTTTTCCTTTCCTAATAGTTAGTTTTTTTAAATTTTTATTAATATTATAATTTTGTCATTCATAATTTAAAAGGAATTTAAAATATAAAAAAAAAAAAAAAAAAAAACTGAAAAAACTGATTTTCCGAAACAAAGCGTGAGTCTCATTTTTGGATCCGCCTCTGCCCCAACTCAACACCAAATTGGATTGTGGACTTCTGGTTCCTAATGAGAGGGAATACTGTTCTGACAAGCCAGGCTTGGTTGAAACGGTCCACCTACCTATCTTTGTGTGGCCTAGCACCAATCCCCTCAACACAACTACCAAAGACTGAAAAAATTAATTTTTTGATTTCTAAGCAATCCTAAGAGCATTTACCATAAATACTCTCTTCTTATCCCTATCCCTAAATTTTTAAGTGTTATAACAATAAAATAATGCACAACCATTCACCCATTCGTAAGCCTATATTCTCTATGTCTTTCCTTAAACATTAGTTGGTCCTCAAATCTAGGAAATGAAAAAACGCTTTCCTATAAAAAAAAAATAATAATAATATTTTTACTCTCTCTCAGTCTTACAGGGGGGCAAAGTTAATGTTCAAAAAATATCCATTAAATTTCAAAGATTATTAAAAAAATTATATGATAAATTTTAATATAAAAATGTCCCATAAATTTTAATACAAAATCACTAAATTATTTCTGGCAATATATATGATAACAACAACATATATACAAGCAAGCTTACTGTTGACTAGAACTCACCACCATGAATATATATGATTGCATGCTTTAGCTTTTTGCTTATAAGAAATAAATTTATTCTGTTAATTACTTTCTTGTTTTATATGATTTTTTTTTTTTTTTTTTTTTTTAACAAAGTTTGATGTTATTTTCATTTTAATAGATTTTAAGTATATTATTTACATTTAAAAAATTATAAAAAAAAATACTTAAAGATAAATCCCACTCCAACTTGTAAACAAAAAGTTAGAGTTATCGGGCACAATATTTATATATTTCCTTCATAAAATGAAGTGGGGGTCAAGGAGAGAGCATTCAACTATTAATTTCTTTATAGAGAAGACATGCTAGCTAGCCAATACTCTTAACTAATAATTAGGCCATTAATCAAGTATACTCTTCTTAATTAATTAATATTAATACCTAAAATCAGTGTTATATATAATGCAGCTTAATCTGGACTATACCTAGCTAATTCAGTCATTGGTCTTAATTAAACTTAATTAGTCAAAGCTATTAATCATCATCAACTCAAATACATACGCTAAAATAGTTGATCGGCTCAAAAATTATTTGATCTTCAGAAATTTGCAATTCTAAGTAAGGACGTTGATTTAAATC
The DNA here is from genome assembly GCA_035590655.1 of Pouteria glomerata. Classification (NCBI taxonomy): domain Eukaryota; kingdom Viridiplantae; phylum Streptophyta; class Magnoliopsida; order Ericales; family Sapotaceae; genus Pouteria; species Pouteria glomerata. The sequence goes on along the minus strand of JAVXUM010000017.1, from coordinate 45,587,040 downwards.
ATGCACACACATCTGTTTCTGTTAAAACCTTACTTAATTTGTTCTTTCTATACAATATTATAAGAACACAAGTCTATTGCATAATTATTAATTAATTTGTTCTATAATCATTCGAAAATTGTTATTGAATTAACACTACGTACAATATCATGTTATACTAAACAAATACATATATCAAATGGTCCACACTTTACTAAATTAATTAATCTGTGTTCATCGGTCAGAATAATGAGTTATTATGAGGCCAAAAAAAAAAAAAAAAAGAGACAGAATATTGGGAGCTATTAGTTTTTTGCTAGCTTGGCGTTTCATTTGACTTAATGGGTTGCATATTAGTTGGTTAATCCATAGCCACTGCCACGAGAACAATTGTACATATATATTATGTGGCAATGACTATCCTCAGATTTCATTTTCAGCATATACACATATACGTATATATATATATATATATATTAGATGCCCGCCCATTTGCAATAAAGATATTCCCTTATCATTTGTTTGGATGCTCGATCAACTAGCTTTATATATGCACTATTCTAAAATAATCATTATTTAATTTTCAACCCGGACAATTAACATATGAAGTCGCCTACATGGTATTTTTTTTTTCTTTTTAAATGTTGTCGGTTCATGGCATTCAAAAGCTAAAATTAGAGAGTCACAAAGTGGATCCTATTATTTTGACTTTAATTACAGTTTTTTGAATTCAGCGACAAAGTGAATTTTATTTTATTGACTTTAATTATTTCTTGTTTACATATCAGTTAAGCAACAAAATGGCCACCCTAAAATTAACATATAGACCCAAAATGAAAGCAAACCTGTAGTGCCTACATATATATATCGATATTCGTATTATGAAGGAGGTGTATATATATATATATATATATGCATGTTAACTAGGTACTAACCACCTGAGAATTAACAAATGCGTGCATTAATTAAATTTTAATACCTGGTCGATTCCAAGCTAGGTTTTATTTTATTTATTCATTTTGACCAAATTAGTAAGTTAGCAGTAAAAGAGCCAGAGAAACATATTTAAGCAGAATTAAGTTATCACTTAACCACTAAAGTAAAGATTTAAAAATAAATAAATAAATAAATAGATAAATTAATTAATTAATTGTTTAAACATGCATGTTATACAAATAAACATCTGATGGCAAAAGATATATGCCAAGTAACAGACCAACCAACCAACCTGACGAGACGAGACGAGTCGAGTTTTCAACCACTGAAGCACGAAAGGCTCACTTATGGTAAGAGATCGATCGTTGTGGACTCTAAAAATGCCAAGTAATAATTAAGTACATTAAACATATACATATTTAGATGTGGCTGTCAAGCACGTACAAGCACTTCATGAGATTGCAGTATACTTCATAGGTCCTGAAATAAATTAACTTGAGTCGTAGGCGTCTCTTTGAGGTCAAATGATGAAAAGAGGTCACTGTTTGGTGATTTAATTGATGGGAAAATAACTAACATATATAAATGTTGAAAAAGACATCTCTTTTTCCCTCTCTCTCTCTCTCTCTCTCCTTATATGTATGTATATGTGCACGCGCGCACCAACAAGCGCCGAACAAAAATGTTTTACCATCTGAATTACATATCTTCTTCTTATCTCCTTAATTATTAAGATAGATTGTGACTTGCCCCTTCGGGTGGTCGAGTGGAGTTTGGAAATTGTTGGGGACCTTGTGTCACCTAATGGTTCCGGATTCGAATCTTCCTTCGGGAATGTCAGTTCTCCGCTATGTGGCGGATTTCTAACAGCCCCTCTCAATCGAACCGTCAGGGCTTGCTTAGACTGGTTTACCCTTCATGATTCTTTACCGACTAGGATCATGGGATGAGTTTCACCTAGTACACACTCTCGGGTAACGGCAGCGAGTTTTCTCGTATCAAAAGATAGATTGTGACTTACCAAAGTCATTAGAATGATAATATGATGCATCACGGTTTACCATGTTTAGATGGTACATGTAAAATTTAACTTTTAATGATTATTTTGAGTTTAGAGTGAATGTAACAATTTAATCGCATGATTATAATGAGTCCAGAATGATTACATTGAGTTTATTTTGGAATAGGTGCAATGATTAAGATTAATTAAAAAATAATTTCAATTCAATAAAATAAATTATTTAATAATAAATTATTATTTTAAAATATTTATTATAAATTAATTTCTCAAGTGGTAGGATGAGTGTAGGGGAGGAAAAAAAAGAAAGTGTAAAATTTATTCATTATCCTGTTATCTTTTTTACAGTGACATTTATTATCATGATACACTGAGTTAACATTTTTCCTCTAAATCTAAACTTGTCTAAAAATAGATTAACATTTACTTTTATAATTTTTATCCCTTTGCCTTCACACCCTAAAGTATATATCATTTATTAATGTACATACCATTAAAGTTAAAATTTTCAAACTACATTTCATTTACTTTTAAGGTGTAATTGCTATAAAAAAA
>JAVXUM010000017.1:45564693-45579333 GCA_035590655.1 Pouteria glomerata | reverse complement strand
TTAAATATTTATTTATTAATTTATATACTTTTTTAATATTTATTTAATATTTATATATAAAATATATATTTTTATTTAATATATATAATAATTTTATAACATTTATTATTTATATAATATATAATTATAATTATAATTATGTTTGGCGAGTAAACGGGATGAGAATGGGAAATCTGTTTCTTAGCGGAGACGGATATAAAAAAAGTTTTTATACCCGCAATGAGGATGGGGATAGGTATTATTAAATGGGGACGGGTACAAGTATGGGGTAGGTCATACCCGCCTGGTTGACATTCCTAAGAATCATTAAATTAAAATTTAATAATTTAAATTTATTCACATATTTTTAAAATTAAAAATATATAAAAACATTTAAACCCCAAGTTTGTTGTCACGCAATGTTAGTTTGCTCTTTTCCCTTAAACTTGTTTGGTTATAAATTATTAAAGGAAGCTCGTTTATTTTCGTTTAATTTTTTTTTTTTTACTAATTTAGGTATGTTATTCATATCTCATTTATTTAATTCATTTGTGGATTTTTTTATTTAAACTATTTTTTATATTTTTTAATATAAATAATTATGATAATGTAATAAATTTTCAAAAGATAATTTAAAAAAATACAAATTATTTAATCTATGCAGTACCATGTGGGCGAATGATAGCTAGCAACAGGGGTAAAATATTATGGAGTGTGGAAAATTTGGAGTTGTACAAATTTGTAAAAGTTAGTATCTTAGATTTTATGTACTAAATAAAAAAGTTTAAATTTTATAATCTCGTAATTTATGTTTATAAAAATTTGTAAAATTTTATATTTTTTTTATCTAACAACCAACGTGCCAAGATAGGGTTTAAGTGTAATTTACAACCGCTTGGGGTAATTGTACTTATTGGACCTTCAGTGAGTATACCTCCGTATCTCACCAACCTATCCTATTTTTTATTGGTTTGTATTGAGATTTTTTTTGGATTGTAGCGTGGTTATTTTGAAATTTGGTGTTCCATTATAGAAAATTTGTTTGGTTTTCTAACCTCTGTACTACCGTGAATGGCACCCAAAAATAAAAAATTAAAAAAAAAAAATGAAAAATAAGGAGGCACATTTCTTGTCCAACTCGTTTTAAGAATTTGTGTATATTTATTTTGATATTTCCATTTATAAAACATATTAAATTAGTTGTGTTAATTGGCATTAATATGAAAATATAAAACATGTTATCATAATTAATTTGTGTTTTATGCCTTTTTTTTTTTTAAAAAAAAAAAAAAACTTGTGTTTTATACTTAAATTATGTTATATGGCTGATGCGTTAGACTTTTAGAGTAGGTATGTCTATATATATTTTTGATGAATATATATACTTTATAACAATAAATTTAAAATGTTTACGTAATTAGTCTATAATAATATCGATTTATACAACTCTTTAATATATTAATTACATTAATAATCGTACTTGAAACTCGATTTTATTACATGTTTCTCATATAACTTGTGTTTTGTTGTTGATTATTGTTGCCTAGGATCAAATTATAGTCGTTAGATTAAACAATTTATAAAATACAAGTTGAAGAATCCTAATTGAATTTGAGACAAAAAGTGTACAGAAATATGCAAATGGAGCAAAGACAACTTTTGGCATTCAACCTTAATAGTGTTTGAACTTCGTTTGAATGCTTTACATCGTTTTGACCCATTTGAATGCCAGAAATTTAATGTTGGAACTCAATATAAAAGTTTCGCCTCAAATTTTAACTTTTAATGCCATTTTTATGATATATATATATATAAAAGAGTGACTATAAATACTTTCTAAGGTGGTTTTATGAGAGGGGGGGGGGGGTTATGATACTTTTAGATATGGATTATAATAAAATTACATTAGAGATTTGAAAGTTTTTAGAGATAGCCGTTTCTTAAAAGGATGATCCGATTTATCTTTTATTAGGCAATTCCTGCACTTGAGGAAGAGCTTGAACATGCATGGATAATAATTAATTTTTTTTATCACCTTAGTACATAATCACGGGCTATGCAGGAACTTGGTTTTCATTGACAGCTTATATAAAAGCTAATTTAAAAATTACTTAAAAATTTTTGTTTCATATTAAATAAAAATAAAAAAAAAAAAAAAAAAGAAAGAAAGAAAAAACGCATGAATTCAGGAGAAGAGAGAATAGTTCTAAGAGCAAAGTGCACTCCTTCAACATCCATGGAGGAATGAAAATCTTATGTAAATGTGACACACGGCTATAAATTATTATAATATATCAACAAGAACATGCAGACAATTTCTTCATCTCACTAATTTCGAAATCAGCGGCCTCAGTCACGTCAATCTTCAACCCTTTGAGCGCGGCGGCATCACCACCGTTGGCTCTACTTTTACCATCATCGCCGCAACCTAAAACCTTCTTGGAGACCACGCTGTGAATATCCTCTAGCAGCTTGATGAATGCGGGATCCACATTGTCACCACTGAGAGCTGAGGTCTCAAAGAAAGACAGGCCCTGATCCTCTGCGAACTCCACAGCGTCCTCCTTGGGGACTACCCTGAGGTCCACTAGATCGGCCTTGTTCCCGATCAGCGTGATCACGATGGAGCTATCAGCGTGGGCCCTGAGCTCCTCCACCCATCTAGCCACATGATCGAAGCTCTGTCTCTTGGTGATGTCGTATACTAGCATGGCACCTAATGCACCTCTGTAGTATGCACTCGTGACTGCTCTATACCTGAGTGCATTCGAAGTGATAAAAAATAAAATAAAATAAAATAAAGTGAAATAAGTTATGAGTTTAAAATTAAAAAAATAAAATTTTTTTAAATATTTTTAACAAACCAAATGCACTCTTATTGTGAACAAATTTATATGAAAATTAAGAAAGATATGGTCAATATTTTTACCTTCCACCGTGCATTGCCATAACTTACCCCGTATGCCACTGTGACAGGTATTACAATTTCATATTTAAAAAATAAAAAAAAAATGATCATACTCATAGTAAAATTTACATGGGACATATGGTTATTGAAGTGATACTGTACCTATGAAATTATTATTCTTATTATTGTTATTATTTGTCATAGTTCAACACGAGTACGTTAATGAAGATAAATACTCTTTAATTTATTATCCATGAATGGGGTGGGGGATAATAATTATAAAAATTAAGGAATCTCCTAATTAGCAATAATCAATGATGAACTTAAACCCTAATTTATTTATTTTTTGTAGTATAACAAATATGAGAGGAGACACTAGAGAACATTTTCTGCTATTATGCACTCAATAGAACTAAATATCCTAATCATGTCTCTAACCATAATATCTCAGTGTTAGACAGCCTTACATGCATAATGAATATCCTAATTATATGTAAACAGAAACAGCTCGACTTCGCCCATTATTGTCCACTCAAAAATTTAAATTTTCTGTTAGGATCATGGGTAGTGATCAAAGTTTTCCTGACCATCTAATTTCTAATTTGAAAAATATGTAAAACTATTGGATTTAATGTCAAGAAGGTATATACCTCTTTCTCCAGATACCTTTCCTAAGATATCAAATTAATTAACCAACAAACAAACAATAAATAAAAAACAGAGGGCGTGGGGGTAGGGGAATTTACCTTTCTTGGCCAGCAGTGTCCCAGATTTGGGCCTTGATGACCTTGGACTTAATGGTGACGGTGCGAGTCTGGAACTCAACCCCAATGGTGGACTTGGAGTCGAAGCAGAACTCGTTCTTGGTAAACCTGGATAGCATCTGAGTCTTCCCCACAGCTGAGTCCCCAATCACCACCACCTTGAACACGTAGTCTATTCTCTCATCACCTCCTGCTACTGCCGTACCACTACTACCATTCCCCACGGTCAAATTAGAGGTTATGGTCATCCCCTGCTGCTCACTACCACCGCCGTTCATTTCCAAAAGGCACTGTCACAAAGAATAAGAACAAAGAGAGAAGGAAGGAAAGAATAGGAAATGCTACCCTCTCTCTCTTTCAAAGAAAAAGAAAAGAACGCATGTAGTTATTATACTACCGACACCAAGCCTTCTTTAATTTGCGACTGGTGATCGCTAGCTACTCAGTGTACCTTAATCTGTTTGGTGGGAGCAAATAAAAGCCTCAAAATAGATGACCAGAATTGACCTGTGAAGGATATATAATTAAGAGACGGCCTTGGCCCTTGCCCTTGGAAGATTCAATTTCTAGGCATACGTAAGCGCATTCAAGAAACTCAGTAAAGCAAACATTGTGACAAAAGTAACGATTTGCTGATCAACAGCAGAGATGCCTTGTCCGCTTTTTGCATGCTAATTTCAGGCGGAATGGCCGGGAATTTATATGTCCTCCCAGACTTGCCCCTACTTTAGCATAGCATGATCATTATGATAGGCTTCAAACAAAGTTGGTCTCTCATTATTAAAAATGATTTTGGTTGCTTGACACCTCAATTGTCATTGGAACCCTCCCCCCCCCCCCTTTTCCCTGCTCTCATCTCTCTCTAAAAGCAAAGGCTATTTTAGTCATTTCGAATTGAGCACAGGGGACCTATCCTCCCCCAACGCCCTTATGGGCTGGGAGAGATCAAATTTTCATGCGGTTGTTGACCTACCACCAATCAGGGACTACATCTCAATTCAACGGTTAAAAGATGGTCTGTGATTGGGTGTTGGTTAATTTAACGTGTACAGCCATCAAATAAACTGTGAAACTCTCTCGTACCTCTGGCAACTTCTGTTAAACTTTGCACCGACAAAACTTTAAACTACCGCTGTAATGCTTACCCCCGACTTAAATTAATTGTTTTACTGCACACGTCCTCCCCTCCATTATTCGATTTATTTAACCTTTCTGGTTATTTTTGGTAGGTTTAATTTTTTATTTTTTTCAAATAACTAAAATTAACTTTTTGACATTTTTTGAGTTCTTTCAAGTTATAAATGGTAAATATCATGTTACATTGAAAAAAAATTGTAAAAAATTAATTTTTTTTTTCCCTTTCCAATAAAAAAAGGACTAATTTTTTTTTTTTCAAACTAAGCCTTGTTTCATCACTATCAATAATTTCTTCATAGCTTGTCTTTCAACCACTGCTCGAGTACGCTAAGCATTGTGAGAAATAATTTGGGTAGATGGGATGGGACTACAAATAATTACATTTTTTACTTTTTTGTAGGGCTTTCAACCTTGGTGCCTAGGAAATTTTTATTAAAAAAACAAAAACTAAAAACCAATTTGTCGTAGAAAATTAGTCTAAAACTAACCAAACACTTCCCAATGACCAAAGTATTATTGATAACTAATGTTAATCCGTACAATTCGCAGAATTATACAACATTTCACATTGATTAAAAAATAAAAATTTTGTGAATAAATCAATAAGCAAAATAATATGTAATTAGACCAATTAACTTGTGGCATGTATATAATGATATTATATAGTTTGATATAATCTTTTATTTATATTTATTTTTCATTATAAGAAAATAGAGTATAGGCAAGGAAAGTTTTTGCGAGAAACCTCATTTTCTCGCTAATAATGGGTTTTAGGCGAGGAAAATAATATTTCCTCACAAATTGTCTGAAAAGTATAGGCGATGAACAATTTTCTCGCCAATAATTGTCTTTTGTGAGAATTTTCAAATTTCCTCACCATAGGTTATAGGTGAGGAAATATTATTCCCTCACTAATAGTCATGGAACATTTTGAGACAACTAAAGGCGAGGAAATAATGATTTCCTTGCTCAAAGTTTTGTTCAGGTGAGGAAATATTTGTTTCCTCACTAATAATGGGCTATAGTAAAGAAAATATTGTTTCCTCGCTAATAGTGAGCTATAGGTCAGGAAATATTATTTTCTTACTAATAGTCATGGAACATTTTGAGACTACAAAAGGTAAGGAAATAATGATTTCCTTACTAAAAGTTTTGTTTAGATGAGAAAATATTTCTTCCTCACTAATAGTGGGTTATAGGTAAGAAAATATTATTTTCTCGTTAATAGGCATGCAGCATTTTGAGAGTATTATAAGCGAGGAAATCATATTTTTCTCGCTAAAAGTTTTGTTTAGGTAAAGAAATATTACTTCCTCACTAATAGTCATGGAACATTTTGAGACTACAAAAGGCGAGAAAATTATAATTTCCTTGCTAAAAGTTTTATTTAGGTGAGAAAATATTTGTTCCTCACTAATAGTGAGTTATAGGTGAGAAAATATTATTTTCTCGCTAATAGTCATGCAGCATTTTGAGAGTATTATAAGTTAGGAAATCATAACTTCCTTGCTAAAAGTTTTGTTTAGGTAAGGAAATATTGTTTCCTCCCTAAGAGGGTGTTCGGTATGATGAAAAGTAAGATAAAATGAGATAAATTGTGAGTTCGTAATGCGTGCAGTGAGATAAATTTTAGAGATTTTCAGAGTTTTTCAGAATTTGGGTTCAACCCAAACACCCCCCTAGTCTCATACAAACCATAGCATATATCAAGCTTCCAACAGCTGAGGCATAAGGGACCTTAGCCCTGTACTCTTTCTCTTCATGTGTAATTGCCCCTTGCTCCTTCGTCAATCTGAAATGACTTGCTATTGGGGTGCCAAAAGCTTAGCATTCTTCATGTTGAACCTATTGAGGACTATTCAAACATATTCTACCTGTGATAGCTTTAATCTCTTATTCTCCCTATCTCTGCTAATTCGCATCCCTAGAATTTGTATGGCCGGCACCCCAATCCTTCAATGCGGATTCTTTAGACAATTGTTCCTTGAGCTTAGTAATTTCATCCATGCTTGAACCTGCAACAAGCATATCGTCTACGAAGAAGAAAGGTATCAAATACAAAGTGTCAAGCCTTTTATAATAACAACAATGATCACCATGGCACCTATGGAAGCCTGCATTTGTCATAAAGCTATCAAATTTCTTATACCACTGTCTGGGTGTCTATTCGACCCATACAAACTCTTTTTGAGTTTACATACTGCACTCTCCTTCCCTGTTATGATATAGCCCTGAGATTGTGCATACAAATATCCTCTCCAAATCACCATGAAGGAATGTAGTTTTAACATCTAATTGCTCTATATGCAAAGTCTCAACCGCGACAATGCTAAGTATAGTACTGATGGTAGAAATTTTAAGAAGAAAAGAGAAAATCTCAATGTAATCAATGCCTGCCTTTTGTCGGAAACCTTTTACAACCAACCTGGCCGTGTATTGTTTAGTGCCATCAGTTCTTCTTTCCAACGATAAGATTTTCTTTTAGGCAATTGAACCAATTCCCATGTTTAATTTGTTGAAAGAGACTTCATCTCATCATCCATTGCCAACTCCCACTTGTCCCTTGTCTCAACCTATAATACTTCCTCATAACACTCAGGTTTACAATTGTCAATCAAAAATAAATAATGCAAGGAAGGCAAATAAATAACTACAGTCTTAATAGTTCTTGTAAACCTACTTACAAGGATAGGAGTTTGTATCTCTGTCGATGGCATCAATTGGACATTTATGCCTTGAGATTTCAACGTATCTCTGTTAGAGATATCCTCATGCTCACTATCTCAAATTCCTTGGTCTTATCATCAAGTCTATCTTTGTACATGATTGACTCATTGAACACAACATCCATGCTCCTAATTATTTTTTGATTTTCATAATCCCAAAATCGGCAACCATAATAATCGAAGACATAGTCAATAAAAATGCATTTTCAAGACTTAGGATCAAGTTTATTCATATTCTCAGGCTCAATGTGAACATAAGAGATGCAACCAAATATGTTTTAAATGCAATAGGTTCACTTCTTTACAAGTCCACGCCTCATTTGGGATTCCACAATTCAAGGGAATTGATGGACCTCAGTTGATCAGGTAAGCAGCTATGCTCACTACATCTGCCCAAAACTGTTTTGGTAACCTAGCATTAATCCTCATGCTCCTAGCATGTTCCAGGATAGTTCTATTAATACATTCTGCAATGCCATTCCACCGCGGTTTTCCTGGAATTATTGTTACATGTCTAATTCCATTTTCTTCACGATACTTTTTCATCCAACCATCTACATACTCTCCTCCATTGTCTGACTTCAACTTTAAACCTGTCCCATTTCCAACCAAGGCTTTCCACTTTTTGAAGACATCAAATAAATCAAATTTATTATTCATAAAGTAAACCCATAGTTTCCTAGTAGCGTCACCAACAAAAGTAACAAAATAATGAAAGCCACCAAGAGATGCTACCTGAAATAGTCCCCATACGTCTGTATGCACCAACTCCAATTGTTTTGGCTTGCATGTTCTATGAATTTTTGTGAAACTAACCCTTCTCTGCTTTCTGAAGACGCAATCTTCACAAAAATACAAGCCTAAAGACTTCATGCCTGGTAGCTTCCTTTTTGTCATCAGAACCTTCATCCCTTTCTTGCCCATACGTCCAAGTCTGCAATGCCACGTGCTCACCTCGACGTCTGATGATCAAACATTAATGGAACTATGAGTACTAGACATAACGTAAAGAGTACCTTCCTTTTTGCCATGAGCTACCACCGTAGCACCTCTGGTCATCTTCCAACTATCACCATCAAATGTGGTTGCAATATCGGAGTCAATGAGTTGACCCACTGAAAGTAGGTTCTTCCCATTGCACGTGTCCAACATCCTTGATTCTTAGGACTGTTACACTATTGTTGATGGTGGAGACAATTTCTAGAGAGTTTTTGTTTTAGAAATTGGTAAAATTTTGGTCAAGCCACAACCTTTGACTGGATTTCTAAGAGATTCTAGCAAGTTGTTTATTCTTTTTTAAGGGCGATAATGCAAACTTGTAGTTGTCAAATGCTAGCTGTCAATTTGGTTCCTCAATTGGTAAGTATTGGGCAGCTATTGGATGTTCAAAAGTCAAGCCTCATTTTTTTATTGGTGTGAAAGGAAAAGCATGTGCTGTGGCCAGCTATGCATATGGGAAACAAGCGCCTCTAAAAATATATAAATAGGCCTAGATGTAGCTCATTTTTTGTGTTATTCACCAAAAAGATGAGGATTTGATAAAAGAGAGAGTTTGCTTTTATGAGACAGTTAATATACCTGTGTAACTCCTCGTTGTAACTAATCTTTGTAGTCCTCTGTTCCATTTTATAGTGAAGCTCCAGTATTTTTGAGTAAAATTATTGTTGTCAAATTTTTGCTATCTTTGTCTTGGACAATCATTCTCAACAATCTGTATTAGAGCCAGGTTCTAGCAAAACTTGGTGGAGCTTGCAAATCTGTCAACAAGTAGCCAGGTTCAAGAGTAGCTGAGTTGCAACTGTGTCAAAGATGGCAGAAGATAGAAAAGTGAAAATTGAAAAATTCAATGGTTCAAACTTTGGATTGTGGAAGATGCAGATAGAAGATTATCTCTACCAAAAGGAGCTTCACCTTCCTCTTGGAGGAGCGTCAAAGAAGCTGGCAGAGATGAAGGAAGAGTGGGAGTTACTCGACCGTAAAGCCTTGGGTACTACAAGGCTTACCCTCGCTGCATCTATTGCTTTCAATATCAGAAATGAAAGGACAACCAAAAGTCTGATGGCCACTTTATCAAAAATGTATGAGAAGCCCTCTGCCACAAATAAAGTCCATCTTATCAAGAAGCTGCTCAACTTGAAGATGTCTGAGGGAGGAGTTGCGATAGAACATATCAACGTATTCAATTCACTTATAAGTCAATTGGAGTTGGTTGTTATCTCATTTAGCAATGAGATCTCAGCACTGGTATTGTTATCCAATCATCCAGGGAGCTAGAATCCTTTAGTTGTGGCAGTGAGGAATTCATGAGTTCGGCAAAGTTGAAACCAGAGCATGTTTTAGAATTGGTTCTTAGCGAAGATACTCGTAGAAAAGATGGTGGAGAAACCTTAGTTTTGGCATTGGCAACTAATGACAGAGGTAGAAAGCTAAATAGAGGCGGCAACCACGGGCGAAATACAAGTCGATCGAGAAATGGAAAATCACAATCTCGACCAAAGTTAAAAGGCAAATGATGGAACTGTGAAAAATCTAGACAAAGATTCCCAACAGTATGCTCACCTAGATACTTGCAAGGAAATTTGGGTGTTTTCTATCTATTATATTCCAGTGATCTCAGTAGAATGTATAATGTTCTAGTGAGTTCTTTAAAATTCAACAGTTCAGTAAAAGCATTACCACTTACTTCGCCACCCTGAAGAAAATGTATGAAGAACTGAACTACCCCCAACCGCTATCAGTTGATTTTAATGAAATACAAAACCAAAGAGAACAGATGGTCGTTCTAAAATTTCTGGAAGGTATTGACTCAATATGAATTGGTGAGATCACGAATCCTTAAAGATGCATCCCTTTCATTCTTTGCGGAGACCTATTCAAGTGTACTAATGGTTGTATCCCAAAATCCTCCACCCATTAGCACCAATTCCACCAGATCTTTCTCTTTCTAGGCAGGTCAGAGTTGTACCACCGCAGATAGTCATGGAAGTGATCGCAATAACAAAGCACGAAATGACCTTAATCTCAGTGCACACATTGTGGATGACTTGCATATCTCCACAAGAAGTGTTGGAAACTTCATGGGAATCAACTTAGATGGCACATGCAACCACCACTAATAACTCTATTCCTACTAATATGCCTACTTGCAGCGAGACACATCCACTTTTACCCGTGACCATATCTAGTGAGGAATACTCCAAATTTCTCCGATATCAGGTAGCTCTTCCTAATGCTTCTTTTGCTCATTAAAGTCACTCTATTGCTTATCTATCCACCCATTCATCTGCACCTTGGATCCTTAATTCTAGTGCATCAGATCACACGTCTGCGAAGTCCAAATTATTCTCCCACATCCACTACTCCTCTACTATCCTCCAATTACCACTGCTAAAGGTTCTAGTAACTCAGTGGGTAGCATTGCTATTGTTTATCCCTTCCCTTCTTCATCTTTATCCTTTGTCATAAATGTTTCTTCATTTTCATACAATCTTATGTATGTTAGCAAGCCTACCTCACAATTAAACTGCTCAGTCACATTTGTTTCCTGATTATTTTATTATTCAGGATCTGAAAACAAAAAGGATGATTGGCGAAGGACATGAAGCTTGCAGAGTCTACTACCTTGATGTACCATCCTAACAAGCTTCTACAGCCTGTTCTGCAATTGCTTCTCTAACAGAGATTCATTATCATCTTGGTCATCCTTCACTTGATAGATTGAAGTCCCTAGTTCCTAGTTTGAATAGAATGAGTTCTTTAAATTGTGAGTCTTGTCAATTGGGAAAAAATCATTGTACTTTGTTTTCTCACAGAGTCAATAATAGAGTGTTGCAGCAATTTAATTTATTTCATTCAAATATTTGGAGCCCAAGTTGTGTTACCTCTAATTAGGCCATCTATATTTTGTTACTTTTGTGGATGATTTTTCACGAACAACTTGGCTAAATCTAATGAAAGATCGATCTAAGTTATTATCTATTTTTAAATCCTTTTATTCTGAAACCCAATTTGGCATGCCTATTAAAATTCTTTGTAGTGAAAATGCTCAAGAATATTTTTCCAAACCTTATTCTGACTTTATGTCTTCTCTGGGTATGCTCCATCAATCTCGATGTTCTCACACTGCAATAGAATGGCGTAGCTGAACGAAAAAACCTACACCTTATTAAGCAGCCCATTGTCTACTTTGTCACATTAATATTCCCTACACCTATTAGGGTGATGCTTTTCTCAATGCTTGACATCTGATTAATCAAATTCCGTCATCCATCTTAGTGGTCAATCACCCCATTCTGCCCTATCTCCAAATAAACTCCTTTTCCCACTCTCACCTCATATACTTTTGGATGAGCAGCCTTTGTCCACCACCTTGATAGTGGGATTGGTAAACTAGCTCAATAAGCCCATAAATATGTCTATTTAGGATACTTCAATCTACAGAAGGGTATAAATGCTTTAACCCATCTATTAATTGATATTTTATTCGTGCTGATGTTACTTTCTTTGAGTCTACTCTTTTTTTCCCCAAGTCTCAATGAACTATTTCTCCTGATAACAATCTTCCCTTACTTGTTCTTCCTGTTTCCCCTTCTAGTCGTCTCTTTTGTCCTGATTTACAAGTTTACACTAGACATCAAGTAGTTGAACCCATCCAATAGCTTCAGCTCCTCCATTATCCCCTTCTAAGTCTACAACAACTGAAAATGAGTTAGACTTACCCACTGCTAAATGAAAAGGTACCCGAACATGCACTTCTCATCCTATCTTTCATTTTGTCTCATATCATGTTTCATCCCCTTCTTATTGTGCTGTTGTGTCTCATTTATCCTCTGTCTCAACTCCTAACTCCTTGACTGAAGGTTCATCTCACTCTGGCTAGCGTTTTGTCATGTGGATGAGATTTACGCACTTTGAGCCAATGATACGTGGAATTTGGTGAGTCTTTCCCTTGGAAAGTTAGTTGTTGGTTGTTGATAGGTCTATACTGTTAAGGTACATCCCAATGGCTTGCTTGACCGCTTGAAAGCTCAACTAGCTGCAAAAGAATATAGTGAATTTTTTTTATACTTTTTTGTCTTGTTCTAAGTTCACTAATGTTCATCTTTTCCTGTCCATGGTAGCGACTCATGACCGACTCCTCCACCAGCTTGATGTCAAGAATGTCTTCTTACATGGCGATCCGGACAAATAAGTCTACATGGAGAAATCTCCTAGGTTTTATTACTCAAGGGGAGTCTAACCTAGTGTGTAAGCTCAAAAAGTTATTGTATGGCATTAAATAATCTCCTTGAGTATGGTTTGGCAGATTCAGCATTGTGGTCACAAAGTTTGGCCTAACTCAGTATGGGGTTGGTCATTCTATATTTTATCGTTATTCTACTCATGGGAAGATCTGGCTCTTAGCATACGTAGATGATATTGTCATTGAAGAAGATGACACATAGGGCAATGTTAATTTGAAGTCATTCCTTTAAAGCAAATTCAATAAAGATCTGGGGTCACTGAAATATTTCTTGGGCATTGAAGTGGCAAGATCACAAAAGGGTATTACTTTGTCATAGAGAAAGGATGTTCTAGACTTGCTTTCTGAGATAGGTATGCTAGGCTCCAAACTCATAGTACACCAATAGATCCTAACACAAAACTCATTACAGATAAGGGTGACTTACTAGAAGATCCTAGCCAATATCTGAGATTAGTTGGGAAATTGAATAACTTGACTATGATGAGACCAGACATTTCATTTCCTATGAGTGTGATTAATTAGTTTTGTGGAATCACCCAGTCTACTCACTAGAATGCACTTATTAGAGTATTGAGATATCTAAAGAAGGTGCCTGGGAAAGGTTTGTTATATCATAATTATGATCACATCTCAATTCAGTGATACATAATGCACCGTCCGCAAAACAATCTGCTACTAGCTATTGCATTTTTGCTGTAGGAAATCTATTATCATGGAAAAATAAGAAGCAAATCGTAGTTGCTAGGTCCAATGTAAATTCAGAGAATAGAGCTATGGATCACGCCTCATGTCAATTACTCTGGATAAAAAAATATGTTGGAATAATTGGGAATCCAACATTTGCAACTGATGGACATATTGTGCTATAATCAAGTTGCTATTTACATTGTTTCTAATTTATTATTCCATAAAAGAACCAAACATATCGAAGTAGATTGTCATTTTTTCCTTTAGAAAACACTACAAAAGATTATCAGAACTAATCATGTCAAATCCAAAGATCAACTTGCAAATTTGTTCACCAGAGCTCTTGGAGGATCCCCTGATAGATATATTTCTAACAAGTTTGGAACGTATGATAAATACAATCCAGCTTGAGGGGGAGTGTTAGAGATGTAATTGTTATAAATATAGAAGTCAGTTATACAATAGGTCGTAGATTTATCCTTTCATCGAATAAAAGGACATATGATTTTGTTTCCTAATTTTGTACAGTTTTACGTATGTGAATCGATGATATCACTACCTTTAGGAGATGTGAAGCTTTCTCATTCAATTCATAACCTTTACAGTTACTTCAATTGGACTCATTACTGTTTTATCTGGTTTTTGTTAGGAGTGTTTTTGGGTGCTTTCTTTATGCATTATCTTATTTTTTTCATACGACTAATGTAGCATGAGATAATTAAGCTCATTGATACATGTTCAAGCCAATGTATTTCTCCCATCCTCATTTGAGTGTCCTTCTAAAAAACCTATCATTTGGCAAAGTCAATATAATTTAATCTTTGAGGTTTGTACGTGTATATAGGAAATCTAACATTTTTGGTTGTATTGAATATATATTTAACAAGTGCTTTCCTATAAATGAATATAAAGAGAAGATTGTGTTATTTTCATGTGGTTTGCCTCCTCCAGCTACAAGTATTATATCCCATATGGGGCATTTTAGATCCTAAGTTGTTTAGATTTAACCCATGTAGAAGACTTGAGTTCTCAATAACCACGTTTGTGGAGCTGAATGACTACACACAGCTGGGTAAATGCTTTTGCGTTAACTTTTATTTCTATTCTGTAGTAAACATTTTAAGAAGAGAGAAGAACATTTGGTGACTTATAAGAGTGGCTCCTCAAGGACACAGATTGATTTCTTCTTAACTA
>JAVXUM010000017.1:45548046-45562685 GCA_035590655.1 Pouteria glomerata | reverse complement strand
ATATCCTCCAACACTTAGACCAAGTTTAAGACCATGATTCTTTCCCACAACAACTTTAAACTCATTTCCGCGATAAGAACATTAAAAATTTTCATTCACACCAAAGGTGAGGGTATCACATTCTTTGCTTTCAAATGTTTTCAGTCGGTATATCTCTTTTCATGTAGGGATCAACATTTCATATAGTCCTTCCCAATTTGGCCTAAGTTTCTCTTTCTGAGGATTCCTTGTTGACTAGTTTGCCCCTTTCAACACTAAGCTAGAGATAAATTCCCTTAGATGAGCTCTAGAGATAAAATAGTGGCGCATCTTCTACTAATAAGACACCATTCTGATTACAGCTTGCAACTTTCTTTTTTCAAGTAGATGAATCTTCTTGCTCATCATCTCTCCATCTTCTTTTAGATTGAAATTATGCATTCTTGGACTATGGGTCCTAATTTCAACAATAACTACTTTTGTCCCAAATGTGAGAGAGAATGGTATTTGTCCGGTTACAATCCTTTTAATCGTCCTATATGCCCATAGAATAGTAGGAAGCTCATCTACGTAAAGGCCCTTCGCTTTATCTAACTTCGTCTTGATTGTCTTGAGGAGAGACTGATTAGTGATTTTCCCATGGCCATTAGCTTGAGGGTGCTCAGATGATAAACAGTAATGGAAAATGCCTAATTTTTCACGCAACCTGTTAAATTGCTTTCTTTCAAATTGCTTCTCGTTGTTCATGATGACTACGCTAAGAATCCCAAACTAACTGGCTATACCATAAAAATTTTCTCATGTTTTGCTCAGTAATAATTAGTAAAGTCTTCGGTTCTACCCATTTAGTGAAATAATCGAAAACTACCACCATAAATTTTCTTTGTCCTCTTCCTAATGAAAATGGCCTGACTATATCAATTTCCTATTTAGCAAAGGGCCAAAGACCTTGAATTCATGTCGTATCCTGAGCTGGTTGCCTTGGGATATTTGCAAATCTCTAGCATTTATCACATCTCTTAGCAAACTCTTGATCATCTTTCTTCATAATGGGCTAATAGTAGCTAGCTATCAAAACTTTTCTAGTTAGAGCTCTGCCTCTTGAGTGATTTCCATAGACTCTCTCATGAATTTCCCTGATAACATCATCAGTTTCCTGCTTATTCAGATACCTAAGCAATGGTAAGTTATGCTCTCTTTTATGAATGATCTCCTCTATTATTAGTTATCTACTTATTCGGTACTGGATTCTTCTAGTTTCATTCTTATCACTCAGCAAAGCTCTATTTTCTAAGTATACTCTGATTGATCTAGCCCATTAAGCATCTTCTTCAATTTGGTTGACTTCTGGGGCCTAGATGCTTGGGGAATCTAATATTTCGATTGGAATATCTGAGTAAGTTCCAACAGAAAATTCAATTCTTACCAATCGATCTACCTCCTTATTCTATGGTTTTGGAACTTTTGTAGCTAAGACTTGGGGAGAACTTCCTGGATAAACTTTTCTCATCTGGAAATATTTGGTCATGTTTTCTCCTCTTGTATCATATTTCTCTTGTACCTACTCTACCACTAACTATGAGCCGTTCCAAACTATTATCTATTCTACCTCTATTCTCCAAGCCATCCAGAGACTAGCAATTAATGACTCATATTCAATTTTTTTATTTGAGGTGAGGAACTTGAAATGTAAGGTATATTCAATCTTTTGGCCATCAGGAGATACAAGAACTATACCTACTCCACTTAAAGCCTAGGTAGATGAACCATCTACATTGAGAACCTGTGTTAGCTCTGGTTCATCTTCTTCAAGTGGGTTATCTGGGTAAGTTGTAAATTTAGCTATAAAGTCTATAGCTATCTGTCTCTTGATTGCCAATCTTGGTTAGTAAAGTAACTTAGCTCAATAGACAATTTCATGAGTCTTCCCAAAGTTTCAGGCTTGTGCAGGAAGGTCATTCAAAACTGAATGAACCTGAAAGTAAACTCTAAGTTGCCTAGTCGCAATTACAAGAGTAATAGCCATTAACTCCATATTGGGATAACACTTTTCTGCCCCTCTGAGAGCCTTGCTCATGTAATAGATAAGTTTTTGCACTCTCTCATTCTCTCAGACGAGCACCAAACTTACTACTGTAGCTGAAACAGAAAAGTATAAGTACAATTCTTCCACTAGGATAATCTGACTGAGTAATGACACCAAGCTGAGGTATTATTTCAACTACTGAAAGGTTGCATCACACTCATCTGTCTATTCAAAAGCTTTCTTAAGCATTTTGAAGAAGGGGTGGCATTTATTTGTAGATCAAAAAATAAATCTATTCAGCTCTGCCACCTTTTCTACTAATTTTTGCACATCTTTGGTTATTTTTGGGGGTTGCATTTTCATTATTGCCCTAACTTTTTTTGAATTGGCCTCTATCCCTTGGCGAGAAATCATGAAACTAAGAAACTTATCGAATGCTACCCTAAACACACACTTGGTTTGATTTAACTTCACTTTATACTTCCTCAAAGTGTTAAAGGTCTCCTATAAATCTATTGCGTGAGAATCAGCCTTCCTGCTTTTGCTAAGCATGTCGTCTACATACACCTCCACGTTTCTTCCGATATGGGCTTTAAACATTCTATTCATTAACCTTTGGTATGTCATCTCAACTTTTTTAAATCAAAATGTATGACGTTGTAGCAATACAGACCTCAATCTATAACAAATGTTGTATACTCTTGATCATGTTCAACCATATTTATTTGGTTGTATCCTAAAAAAGCATCCATAAATGATAGTAGTTCATGACTTATCTTAGAATCAACTAATATATCGATCGATGGTAAGGGAAAACTATCCTTAGGGTAGGCTTTATTAAGATCTGTGAAATTTACACACATTCATCACTTCTTGTTAGATTTCTTCGCCATTATCACATTCGATAGCCAAATGGGATAATGAATTTTCCAAATAAATTTTGCTTTCAAAAGCTTATCCATCTTCTACTCAATTGTTTCATTCCACTTAGGAACGAGTACCCTTCTCTTTTACTTGACCGGTTTAACCCTTAAGAAGATGTTCAAGTGGTAAAATGCTATTCGAGTATCAACGCTTAGCATATCATCATGGGACCAAGCAAAGATATCGACATTATTTATCAAAAATTCCTTCAACTCTTTTTTCAAATTGTCGGGGGGTAGCTGAGACTATCTTAACACTTCTTCTCTACTTGGGAGTGCCGCATTATATCTTTCAGCTCGCCTTATGGCTCATCCTCTTTATTTTTTTATCATCTCTCACTTCGAGCTCCTCCACTATTAGAGCTTCCCTGATTACATTTCCTTTTAATAAAGACATGTAACATTCCTGAGCAACCCTTTAATCACCTTTGGCGCACCCCTTACCATTCTCAGTAGGAAACTTCACCCTTAAATAATAGGTAGAAATTACTACCTTGAATTAATTCAATGACGCTCTTCCTAGAATGTCGTTATACGTTGAAAGATAGTCTACTACTAAGAAGTTTACCATCCTGAATTCTTCTCCCAAAGTAACCAGCAACATTATGGAGCCAAGTAGAGTTACTCAGTCTCTTGTGAAGTCGACTGAAGGAAAGAAAATGGGTTATAATTTTTGTTTTTCAATCTTCATCTTTTCAAATGCCCCCAATGTAAAATATCTTCCAACCTTTAATTGTCAATCAGAATCCTCCAAATTCTAAAGTTTGCAATTATTGCTGAAATAACAAGGACGTCATCATAGGATTGGCTTACTTCTTTGGCCTCTTCCTCTGTGAAAGTAATTGACTGTTGCTCTAGTTGAGATCTCTTAATTGATTGTTCGACTGTTAGTACCTCCCTCGCTTGGCTCACCTCCCGAACATACTTTTTTCTTGAAGTAGAAGATTCATCTCCTAATGCAAATTCTCCAGAAATTACTCTTATTTCTCGGATCAGCTACTGATTTGGTCTCGTCCTTTTGGGGCTTCTTCTTCTTAGGCTCTTTCATTCAGGACTTCTCTGTTTGGCCCTTCTGTTATTGTCCTGACTTGCAACGAATCTGCTAAGCCTTTCTCACCAAATTAATTCTTTAACTTGTCTTTTCTAATCATAGCAATCATCCATGTTATGTCATGGTCCTAATGAAATCTGTAATATTTTACTCGAGATTATTTGTCTGTAGCTGTCTTTAATCTCTTGGGCCACCTCTAGGCCAAGTCGTTCTAAATCTTATAAAAAATATTCTCTAACCTCGTGTTTAAAAGAGTGAAGATATAATTAATATTATCTTAAATTTTCAGGCCTCAGTCTGATCGGCCATCATACGTATGATTTTTTACATCCCTGGTGTCCTGAACGTTGTCAAACTCACTCAACCTTTTCTTATCAACTTTGGAGCTTCCTACTCTATTATTTTCCTTCTTCGCTTTCATAGCATCTTTAACATTAATGTATTTTTAAGATTGAAACATGAGCTTAGCTATGTTAGTTGGGAGCTTCTTTACCAACGAAACCATAAATTAGGGCATCTGTAATCCACTCATAAAGGCTGTCACGGCTAACTTGTCATTTGTTTCGTTCATTTCTAAAATTTCTTTGTTAAATCTCTCGATGTAATCCTTCAACATCTCTTCTTTGCCTTATTTAACTATCAAGAAATATGTGGCAGCCTACTTCTAATCACTAATGAAGTGACTCACACTTTTTGTGGCAAGAGACAAGCCATTACCACTTGAGAAAATGGTGAATCAGCATTATCATTGAAGTCTTCTACCATATTTGGTGTTCGAATAGCTACTAGTACACCTTATATTTGAGCCTGCATGGCCTTTATCGGCTCATTCCATAGGTTAATGCTGGCATCTATCACACTTAGAGCCTTCATTCTTAATGCCTCAGGGCAGCTACCAGCTCCAACTTTAGCTCTAACCGCCCTTTCTCTTCTTCTGGATTCATCTGGTTATGTATTAGAGATCATATTTCCCCAACAACACCAGCTCCATTAGCTTCTTGTCCATCTCTATTTTTTCCTCTATTAATTTCAACAATTCCCTCGTTGTGTGCTCCATTAACCAGGGGATCCACTAAAGGTGTAACAACAACAGATGGTGCATTCATTCATTGAAGCAGTGCTCAATTCTATGCCATCAGTGTCTGTATTACCATCATCATCTTTGTCATCTACCTCTCTATGGAATTAATTCTCTCATCATTCTGGCTTTCTATTATTTTAGTAGGTTGTGAATGTGGTTGAGTGTTTGTGCCAGACTTGGTTTAGACCAGAAAAACTACAAGAAATCATTTCCCATATATGATGCCAATCATTTCCCACAAATGATACTAATTGATAGATTAGTAACTTCGCCCCTCTAAAGATCTAACTCGAGTCTGAAAAACTGTCTAGAATACCAGTGCGGTGCCTGTCATAGAATCTCCGATACTTAAGTTAGCATGAGAGTTGATAGAATAGTTTAGCAGAGTTTTAACAAAATAATAGTTTTGTACCTAAACATTGTGACAAGATGACATATATATATATAGAAGAATGGAACCTACATGAATAAAGTGCATATGAGCCACACATGATTATGCCATTTCACCCAATCAAATTACGTCACCTTTATTGTAGATCCTAATGCTAATTTTTCTCAATTAGTTATCAAACTGTTAAGAGGTGGGCAGTAGTACTATGGGCATACATCACAGAATATGTCAGAATATAGTTACACATATGATAGTGACGTAAGCTAATTTGTCTTAAATGAATGGTCATTAAGTCTCGACCGAGGCCTACATCAGTCGGTCAGGTCAAACCACAGGTGCTCGGGTATACTTGCTCAGTTAGGAGCCACCCTATCAGATATATTTTCAGCCTTAAGCAGTTGCTTTACCATATCATCTCTCAATTGTGTATGGCAATTTTACCATTAAAAGTTTTATTCTTTGTAATGAATATTGCCACTTGGCAATTATAATATATAGATAAAAGGTGTCAGTTTTACACCTAATGGAATATCTACTAAGAGATTTCTTAGCCACTCAGCTTCGTCATAAGACAACTCTGTAGCTATAAACTTTCACTCTATAGTAAATGATCGACCTTGAAATGTGTTTGGATTTTATCTCTCAGGAGCAAGAGGGTGGTCGTAATTTTATTATGTGAGAACCAAAGTCATCCCCATAGGGAAGGCTTCGTTAAAAACTCTAGACTTATTGTCTTAGTAAGTAAGTGAACCTAAGTTAATCTAAAGTGACTTTAAATTTATAGCATGCTTGAGTATGGTATGGGTTAAGAATGGCAGAGTGAAGGAATTATGATATTAAACTAAAATAAAAATATTAAAAATAAAATAATTAAGATAATCTTGACTTTAAACCAAATCCGATAGTAGGATAGTGACGGTTTACTCAAATGCATTAATAACTCAACCTAATAATTGCACATGCATTGCTAAGCCAGAAGATATTTCTTTTGAAACCTAATTTATGGAACTCAAGGTAAAAGGAGGCTTTTGAAAATAGTTTCGAACTTAGTGAGACATTGAATCGAACACTTAATGTGCACGAATGTCAACTCATAACCAAGCTTCGATTATAACACAAGTGAATCAATTTCTTAAGAAAACCTCAAGTTATGGTTTTAGAAAAATATGTTCCAAATCACTGGGTTATTGAGTCAAACACTTGGTATACACAAATGGCCAATCATACCCAAACTATAATTATGACATGGGTGATTTGATTTCGTAAGAAAACCTAATTTAGGTGTTAGAAAATATGTTTCTAACTCAGTAAGACATCGAATGAAGCAAACACTTGATGTGCACAAGTGAAAACTTGTAACCAAGCTATGGTTGTAACATAGATGAGTTAATTTCGAAAGAACACTACCTTACTATGAGATTCCAATTAGAAATGAAGAAGATATTTCATTGAAAAATATTCTTTTACATTTAAGTTCACCAAACTACCACACTACCTCCACCAAACTACCACATCACCTCCAATGGCTTGAAACCAAGTACAAACCCTAGCCTAACATACTTGAACTTTG
This sequence comes from Pouteria glomerata, assembly GCA_035590655.1. Classification (NCBI taxonomy): domain Eukaryota; kingdom Viridiplantae; phylum Streptophyta; class Magnoliopsida; order Ericales; family Sapotaceae; genus Pouteria; species Pouteria glomerata. Next base: position 45,555,664 of record JAVXUM010000017.1, on the reverse strand, counting down.
AGAAGAAAAAGAAACTTGCAAACAATCCATTAACGTAAAATGAAAAGTGAAAACGAGAAAAATATACTAAAGACTAAAGAAACGAAAAGAAATATGAAATAAGTCAAAAACTTTAAAGCTTGGAATTGAAATAATTATATGCGAAGTAACTTACAAGTGTAAACCTTAAAAGCAAAAAGTGAAATCATCTTATGTAACTTCAACTAACCGTAATGCTTAAAACGTAATTTAACTAATGAAATGTAATGCCAGAGTTTTACATGCCTATTTATAGGTAAAATTATTATAAGAGCAAAAGAGTAAATTATAAATGCAAATAAAATCACAAGGTTCGCTAGGAAAGAGTCCACAGGAAATAAGGCACATCCTATGAAAATTAGAAAGTGGCACCCCATGAGGGGCACACCCCATGAAAAATAGGGAGGCGCACCCCATCAAGGGCACATGCCTTAGAATAAAAAGAGGTGCACCCCAAAATGTAAAGGGCTTCCTCCTTCTGACTCCTTACTTTAGCTTGCTTCTTTGAGCCACCAACGTGCTGTTTTTCCATTTCTCTTTATTTCTTGGCTTAGTGATTATTAAGTGGTTCATTCTTTCGACATGTTTTGCCTCCAATGCTTCCTTTTCACTAATTTTCTCAATTCCCTACAATAAAAAATTACAAAATATTAACAAAATCATTGAAATAGCTTGATAATATGCTCAAATAGGTGATAAAATGATGCATAAATATGTCAATGATTGTGTGCAATTAGTAAATCTAGCAATAATTATTTGTCTAGTTGATTTCCAACTAACAGTACCTCTACTTAGAGTGAAAATATAACCACTAGTGATTTAGTCTCATCTGAGATCCAGTTAGCGTTGTTTTATCCTTCTAATACAATAAGAAATCCACTATATAGGATACTATAGTTCATAGTACCTCTCAAATATCTCGTTAGTCTAACTAATGTAGTCCAATTATCACAATTGAGATTTTGTATATACCTACTCAATCTACTTACAACATAAGCTATATCAAGTCATGAAAAGTTTATTAAATGCATTAGACTCCTAATGGTTTGAGCATAATTAGACTGAGCAACAAGATCACCTTAATCTTTCTTTAATTGAGTATTAGCATCATAAGGAGTATTTATAGGTGTCGCATCAAAATTGCTAAACTTCTTAAAGAAGTTTCTCTAGGCAATGTTCTTGTGATAACATTTACACCTTATAATTCTTTATAATTTTAACACCTAATATCAAACTGGTTTCACCTATATCCTTTATATTAAATTTAGAAACAAGAAAAATTTTAGTAGTGTGTACGATTTCAAAACTAGATACTGAATTTTAAAATGTCAACATTATAATTTAAAATTTTAAAATTATACCAAAATTCTAGTCTAAAATTTTAGTCTTGAAATTTTAAAAATTTTAGTATAAAGGTCTAGTCCATATAAAATTCTAGTGTCTAATCCATATAAAAATTTTAGTATTATGTGTGTATATATATTAAAATTAAAATATATAAAAATAAGGTAAAAACAATGAGTGGCAGTCATTTAGTATTCGGGTGATTCATAATTAATGCCAATTCATGTCTGTTCATATTTATGCCCAAATGTCTTTTAATTTAATAAAAATGTTAAATAATATTTGCTTTAGAATAAGATCAAATCCAGTTAATTTCAATTCAATGTATTTGTGCCGACTTCGTACTATCTTTTGGTAACTTTATTACCAAATTCGAATCCTATTGTTGTGCGTGTTTAATATTAATTATTACTTCTCGTAAATAGAGATTAGCTAACAATTGGATTTGGGGGGCCTGAAGTTGGCTTGTAACTTTAGGTTTCTAAAGTTAAATCCTAACTATTCATCTAATATCAACTTCATCTAACCGTTTAATTTAAAAAGATAATTTTTTATTTTTTTATGGGGTAAATAAGTAATTATAATAAAAATATTTTTTTGGAAATTGCTAAAATTTAATCTTCCCTCCAATTTTTTTTCCTCCACTCACAGAGAGCCAAAATCAATTTCCATTGTTGGGCATCCTCTCCAACAAAGAAAAAACATCCTCTCCAACAAAGAAGAAACACCATTGTTGTAGGAAAATGAAGTTTCTTTTCATTGTTTTAAAGAAAATCAAGGTTTGTTATTCTTTCCATTATTTTTGTTATTCTTTCCATTATTATCTTCCGATTTTACAACTTTCCTGTAAGAAAAAAATAAAAAATTATAAAAAGTAACAGAAATGACCCAAAAGAATATTATACCATCACAAACCCAAACCCAGATGCGCAAAATTGAAAATACAACACTTATAATTTCATTTTCAATACTAAATAATAAACAAAACTCAAAAAAGTTATAAGGAATTTCAATCTATTTTTTGCAAGAAGTAACTTATATAAACCCATATATATCCTGTGCTTTGCCATCAATTTCTTGCCAAAATAACAAATATATATATATATATGCTTGTAAAATGTATATATGTGTGTAAATTAGCTGAACCTACGGCAATCCCACTTTCTAAATAACAAAGGCTTATAATGCCCCACTTTCCTAATAAAAAAGACTTGTAGTATTATTTTTTTTTGTTTCTTTGCCATTTCTGGCTTTTTTTCGACAAAAATAATGTGTAAGAGTTGTGCTAGTCCTCTAATTAAAATTTTCTAAATCTTTTATTTATTTGTTTTTTTTTTTGACAGGATTAATTTTTCTACCTTTTAAATTGACATTGGCAACTGAATTGAACTTAACAAAATATTAAAGTGTAGAAACAAATCCAATGGACTTATTTATACATGTATAGGCATTATGGCTACTGTCTTTCTGCTTTTCATATTAAAAATATTTATTTTTAAATCAATGCTTTTCATATTAAAAATATTTATTTTTAAATCAACCCTTGTCATGACTGTCAAGAAAAAAAACATCTCAATATTTATTTTCATTTTTTATTCTTTTATTTTATTTTCTACGCACTCAAACAAATTCAAAGAAAGTTAAAATTTTATTTTAATATACAAGGTCATGAATCAATTATTAAGGTTGAAAACTTCACCTTTTTATGAGTTGATTTGTCTAATGAAATTAATTTTTAAATTTATATTTAACTCTTTTATACCCTTCATTTTTTAGGATGTTTGGTTCAGACGACAATCTCAATGATAATTGCTTATGCGCAGATGATCGATTGGATGATTGTCCTAAAATTGGTATGGAATTTGAAACTTTTGATGCCGTATGGGAATTTTGGAACAAGTATGGAAGGGAAATGGGATTTAGTGTTAAAAAACTATATGACAGTAAAAATAAGCATGGAGTGGTTACAAGTTCCATGTTTGTGTGTAACAAACAAGGTCATCGAGTTGAAAATAAACTAGCTAAGGGTGTTGTTCGTCATAGATGGGAGGTAAGAACTGATTGTAAAGTTAAATTGAACATTGTTTTGGACCGAGAGACTAAAAAATATAAGGTCAAAGATTTTTTCGGGCAGCATAATCATGAACTTGAGACTAGGGAAACTTGTCATATGTTAAGATCATATCGAAACATGAGTGAAACTCAAGCCCTTGCCATTGATTTGGTGCATGATACAGGAATCACTTCTAAAGCTACGCATATGCTAATGATCAAAGAATCAGGCGAAAGTACTAATCTTGGTTATATTTAGGAAGATCGAAGAGATAAATAAATATGAAGTATGGTGAGCTTGGAAGTATTATGAGATATTTTGAGCAATAAAAATTGAAAGATCTTTCAATTTACCACTAAGACCAATTTGGCAAAGATGAACTAATCACTAATATTTTTTGGGTTGATGCTCAAATGCTTGTTGATTATGAGGCTTTTGGGGAGGCAGTTACTTTTGACACTACTTATGGCACTAATAAAGAGTTAAGACCTCTCTTGGAGTCTTCGTTGGTCTTAATCATCATAAACAAATCTTGATTTTTGGGGCTGCATTGTTGTATGATGAGACTATAGAGTTATTTAAGTGGTTTTTCGAATCCTTTATAAATGCACACGGGGGTAAGGAACCTAGAACGAACTTCACTGATCAAGATGTTGCTATGGCCATTGCTGTGGCTGTAGTACTACCAAATACGTATCATCAGTTGTGCATATGGCACATTATGCAAAATGCGATCAAACATTTGGTGTGTTACATGAAAAATAATTTCGAGATCTTAAATGATTTTAGTCGGTGCTTGTATGACTATGTGGATGAAAAGGAATTTGAAAATAGATGGAAACAAATCCTTAAGAAAATAATTTATAAGACAACACTTGGTTGAACCAAGTATACAATTTAAAGATGAAATGGGCTATGTGTTTCATGAAGCATGCTCTTACATTGGGAATCCGAAGCATACAAATTAGTGAGAGCTTGAACAGTGACTTCAAATCTTGATTAAGGTGTGATATGAATATTGGTAAATTTTTTACATGCTTTGATCAAATGGTGGAACAAAAATGACATAATGAGTTGGAGGCTGAGTTTTATGCTAGGCAAAGAGAACCTTCATTAGGATTTGATAAATCCTCTTTACTAGATCAAGCATCAAAAGGGTATACACCCACAATTTTTAAACTTTTTCAAAAAGAGTATGGCCTTGCATCGATGACAATATTAAAGACAAAAAATGAGATTGAGGAAATTTGTTCATATGTTGTTGGCCTTCATAAGTCAAATGAGGACAACTTTGAGGTAGTTTGGCACCTAAAGACCAATCAATTACTTGTAGCTGTTTGATGTTCGAATCTGATGGGATTTTATGTTGCCATGGTATTAAAATCTTACAAAGACATGATATAATGGCAATTTCTGAAAGGTATATACTTAATAGATGGACAAGGATAGCTAAAAGCTCCCATGTTCTCAATGAAAGAAGAGTAAATGTTGATGAAGATGTTAATCAACAGGTTCGAAGAATCCAATCCCAACTTTTGAGGATGACATTCCAAGTTTCAACAAATAAGATTATGCATAATTTTATGGAAATAATGATAAATGAGTGTAGTAGGCAAATATATGATTTTGCAATGAAAACAAAGTTGAAAAAGAGCATGATCTAGTTCAGAACATTGAGCAAACAATGGAAAATATGAAGGGTCTAACGAAGCGAGAAGGTCGAAAACATTTAAAAAGATTAAAACCTTTACAGGAGAAGCGTCAAGGAAAGAGAAATAAACCTCTCTCATTGAAAATCGTAAGTAAAATTTTTATTATTTTAATTAAAAATCATTCTTGGTAATATATGTTTTTTTTGATTTCTAGGATAATGGTTCAACTTTGCAACCAAATATGCCATGTGAAATTAGGATTTCATCTCAAGTTTCAAAGTATACTTGTACTCAAGTAAGTAAAGTAGTGGTAACGACTACTTATTTTACATAGAGAATAATTCAATCTTGGTGATACATGTCTTGGTACGTAGGATGAGCATTTAGTTTCTTATTCACTACCATCTATGGAGTGTGAAAAAGGGGATTTCCTATCAAGTTTCAAATCATACTTGTATTCAAATAAGTGATGTAGTCGTTATTACTTCTTATTTTACATAGATAATAATTCATGCTTAGTGATACATATCTTTTTGTGCGTAGGATAAGGGTTTAGTTTTCATTCACAACCATCTATGGTGTGATACCCCTACCTTTGGTATGAATGGAAAGTTATGAATTGGATTCATTGAGGTTATAGAAGTGAAAATTTTGTGTTGTGGTGCCATGTTCTTCTAACTTTTTAAGTGTTGGAATGTTTGCAATTTTGAGGCTTTGCTTGGGGATGGTTGGGAGGAGATTGCATGGGATGATTTTATATGGAGGATGAAAGGTTTAATGCATGAAATTGGTATTGAGAATGCAATGGAGATAGTAGTGCCGGCCATGCAAGGATTTTGGTTCCTTTTGACCTAGTCAAGCCAATTTGGAGCCAATGGGAATGAAGTTTGGCAATGTTGACTTTTCCACTCTCCATGTAAGCTAGCATATATACATATTTAATGGTGAGTGAATGGGGAGAGGAGGGGATGGCCGGCCAAGCTTGGTTGGTGTTCAAATTTGTTGGTTTGTGCATGATGAGAATTCAATGGCATTGAATTGGTGGTGGGACCCAAGGGTGAAAATTTGGAGACTTATATATATAAATATAGGTGTTTATATGGTAAAATGGTGAGAGGAACCAAGTGGCCGGGCAACACACTTCTCTCCATTTTTGTCTTGGTTTGGTTGGAAGAGAAAATGGTCAAGGCATTAAAATGGTGGTGGGCCCTCTAGTTAATGCATTGGAAGACTTTGGTGTGTCTTGATATACATATATATGTATATAATGGCAATTGTGTGGTGAAATTGAGTTGGCCGGCCACCTTGATCTATAGACCTATATGTATATATGCTTGAGGTTAAAATATGATTATTTGAGTTTAAGTGTGAAGGAAGAAGTGGAGAGAACTCTTGAGAGAGCCATCCAGCCATTTCCATGCTTGAGAGAGCTTGAGTGTTTGTGAACTTGAGAGAAAAGAGTTAGGGAAGAAGAGGAAGAAAAGTTGGGAAAAAGTTTGAGAAGTAAAGAGAAAAAAGATCAAGGAGATGAATGAGAAAGATCCAAGGAAGAAGCAAGAAAAGAAATAGAACCAAGAGGAGATCAAGTCTTGAAGTTGTGGAGAAGGAAGATCCATCTTGAAGTTGTGAAGAACCTTTGAAGTGTTTGAGGATTCAAGTTCAATTTGAGGTAGGGAACTCTCCTTTAAGTTATATATATATATATACCTTGAGCTTTTCATCTTTCCTTTGAAATTTGGTTTTGGGAATCCAAGTTGAGAGAATCATGGAATAGGGTAGAGAAATTGAGGGATGGTGTGTGTTAGTTTCTTTTCCTCACTTTGGTTGGTTGATATATGAAATCTTCTTTCCTTTGCATAAATATGAATTGAAACCCTATTCTTCCTCCCATTTATTTTTCATAAGGAATAAGGGTTTGTGGTGTTGTTAGTTGAAGGGTTAACATGGTGAGATGGAGGTGGTGAGATTGAAGAAAGTTCTTGAAAATTTCCTTGTTTATGGTTGTGTGTAAAATGGTTTGGTGTATGGAGAAGATGGAAATGATAAAAAGAGGGTTGAATTCCCATGAATATGGATGTGGAGAATTGATTTGGATGAATAATAACCAAGGTAGGAAAAGTGGTATGGGACTTTGAACAAATTAAGGAAAAACCTAATGTTGGTGGAGAATTTAACCTACGGTCCGGACCGGCCATAGGAGGGTCCGGACCGGAGGAAGAGGAATCGGAGAACCATCTACACTGTGGTCCGGACCGGCCACAGGGGGGTCCGGACCGTAAGGGCAGAAATTTTGATTCGAGCTACTGTGGTCCGGACCGGACACAGGGGGGTCCGGACCGGCCATTGAGTTTTCTTGCACATTTTTGTTTTCCTTCTTAGGGTGTTGCTAGAGTTGACCTATTGATCTAAGGACCACTTGATAATTATTTTAATCGCATTTTAACGAATGTATATTGATGTTAATGCGTTACATAAGGAAAATTGTGAAACTCTTTATGCTATTGATATGAACTCTCATGTGAAATGTGTTATGTGCGAATTCACTTATCTT
>JAVXUM010000017.1:45521205-45532395 GCA_035590655.1 Pouteria glomerata | reverse complement strand
TATCCCAATCAATCACACACACATTCAAAACACCAGAACAATTAACGAGGAAACCCACGCAGGGAAAACCTCAAAAATTTTCACTAAAATCAAATCGTTGGTTACAAACTCAACCTCTCTATAGAATGAATCCTCGCCTCTATACTCTTGTTGATGTTTGCTCGACTCCACGATTCACCAACTCCTTTAGTGAAAGCCCTCCGACTCCTCGAAGGAACAATACTGACTCCTCAGTATCTCTTACTGAATCCACAGCGTGCTGAATCCTCAGCAGTCACAAACCACCAATCCGAACTCCTTCGGATTGCACACAAAAGTTTGCAGTAAATTGATGGAGAGAACACTCCGTTTTTCCGTGCAGAATTGTAAAGTTCTCTCTTCGTTATATTTTCTTCAATACATCCAATACTTTCTTTTATACCAAAACTGGAACATTTAAAGCTTAGCATAGGCAAAAAACATCTACTCCGCGGGATGGGCGCACCCGCGGCCTTCCCGCGGGTAACCGCGACCTAACCGCGGCCTACACGCGATGAACCGCGTGATCGAGCGTCGTTCCCGCACGGCCATTCTGCAAAATCCTGCCTTCGGCTTTTTTCCTGTGTCCAAACTGCGGACATCCCGCGGTCATCTAGCGTTTTTCAAATTTGCCATGCCGTTCTTTATCTGAACACTTAAATGATTATGTATAATTTAACTGAGGCTTTTAAACTCCTAAACGACTTAAAATACAAACTAACACAAGTACATAATATCTTTGACCGTGGTGTTGCCAATTTACAATTTTATCCTTAACAATGTTGATTTCTCTCCCATCTTCCTGGCATCCAGACACAAGTTAATTTTGGGTATTTTATTAAGTATATATTGATTTATTGTCAGTTTTAGTGCAGGTGAAATTAAGTGTGGGTGTTGACCACGGAAAAATTGAATGGAAACGTGAGGTATTGATGTGTGTAGTTGAGAAATTTGGTTGCGTGGGATGGGACTAGGTGTTACTGGTGTTTTAGAGTTCTTTTGCTGATCACAGGATGGTATTGGAAGTGATTACCAGCCCCTCATTTGAAGCAGCCGCTGAATTCCTTTCTCAAATTGTTGAGGCTATTATGGAGTTTGCAATTACTTCCAAGAATGTCCACGTTGAGAAGGATGGTTTTGCTGAACTTGCAAATTACTTGGAAAGGGTCGTCCCTCTCCTAAAAGAGTTGTTGAGGAAGAACATCACTTTTTCTGATGGCTTAAACAATTTTATATCTGTACTTAATCGGGAGGTCAAAGTTGCAAAGCAAATAAAAGAGGAATGTTGTAATAGAAACAAAGTGTATCTCTTATTGAATTGCCGGTCAATTGCCAAACGCTTGGAGGACACGACTAGAGAGATTAGCAGGGCATTGAGTCTCGTACCATTGAGCTCATTGGATATTTCGTTGGGTGTAATTGCAGAGATTAGTCAACTTGGTGACCTTATGCAGACTGCAGAGTTCAAGACAGCTTTAGCAGAGGAAGAGATTCTGGAGAAAATAGAGTCAGGAATACAAGATAGGAATGTCAATCGCACGCATGCTAATAATTTGCTGTTCTCAATTGCACAGGCGGTTGGAATTTCAACTGAGCAATCGGCATTGAAGAAAGAACTTGAAGAATTCAAGGAGGAAATAGAAAATGCTAGGCTGAGAAAGGACCAGGCAGAAGCCATACAAATGGATCAAATAATTGCTTTGCTGGAAAGAGCAGATGCTGCCTCTTCACCTAATGAGAAAGAAATTAAGTATTTTACAAAGCGGAATTCTTTAGGTAATCAACCATTGGAACCTCTTCAATCATTTATTTGCCCAATCACTAGAGAAGTTATGGTGGACCCAGTGGAGACTTCTTCGGGCCAGACCTTTGAGAGAAGTGCTATAGAGAACTGGTTTGCTGATGGGAATAATCCGTGTCCCTTGACCTTTATGCCCTTACAAACATCCATTCTGCGGCCCAACAAAACTTTACGGCAATCAATTGAAGAATGGAAGGACAGAAATACCATGATCACGATAGCATCCATGAAACTAAAACTTTTGTTAGGAGAGGAGGAAGAAGTGCTTCAATGCCTGGGAGAGCTGCAGGATCTCTGTGAGCAAAGATATATACACCGAGAATGGGTAGTAATGGAGAATTACGTACCCATCCTTATTGAACTTCTTGGTGACAAAACTCGAGACATAAGGAACCTTGCTCTGACCATCCTTTGCATCCTGACAAAAGATAGTGATGATGCTAAGGTACCCCTAATTGTAATCTTAGCTCTGCGTTTGGGTATTTGTGTGGGCTCCCTGTCCATTTTGTGCATGCATGTCTTTGTATTTGTGTTTCTTTATTCTAGCCCGAAGACCTCAGTACATGAGTTTGTTTCTCTCTTTCGTTAACGAAACGAGGCATTCAAATTCCATTTGTTTGTTGTTCGATATAACTGTATAAGAATGAAATGCAGACATCTTGTATAGGCCTGTAAAGGGACTCTATTTAAACTAATGGATTCCCAATTGGATATTCAAAGAATCTATTTAAGTTGAATTCAAGGCATCTTTCTTATTAACAAGAAAATTTATTAAAGAAATCGTTGTAACTTGATTCAGATTTAGTCTGTGTCCTTGCTGGACTAGAAAGGGAAAAGCTAACGACGTCTGGTAGATATCTTGGATAGGGGTATCTAATAGTGTGAAAAATCATCAGGCTTGTCTATTAGATATTGGATAAAAAGTCATCGTACTTTTTATCTTAGCGTACTAGTAAGTACCCAGTCAGTGGATGAACCTGTTGTGTTCTTTTCCATTTCATATGCCCTGTGCATTCATATAGTCCTGTCTCAACTGACTCAAATAAGCCCTATTTTACTTTTAATAGTTATGGACCATCTTTGGCTGAAAAGGTCAGTTACATTCATAGATTTTAAGATTTGTGAATTGGAACACATTGCAGGAAAGAATTGTAAAAGTTGATGATGCAATTGAATCTATTGTTCGCTCTCTTGGACGTCGTATTGCAGAAGGGAAGTTAGCAGTGGCATTGCTATTGGAAATGTCTAAAAGTGGGGTAGTACGAGACTGCATTGGGAAGGTTCAGGGTTGCATACTTCTTTTAGTGACTATGTCAAGCAGTGATGATAGTGAAGCTGCCAGAAATGCAAAGGAGCTTCTGGAGAATCTCTCATTCTCCAATCAGAATGTTATCCAGATGGCAAAGGCAAATTATTTTAAGCATTTGTTGCAGCATCTTTCTTCAGGTTCTCTCTATCTCAGATTTACCCTTTAGAAAAGAGAATGATATTTCAGTATTTCATGCCAATATTCTGCCGATTGAAATGTTGCTTGAAATATTTTGAATGCTAACATTTCTGAAACCCTTGATGTGATGTATCAACATGAGTAGCCTCAAGTGAACCATGAAACTTTTTTTCTCAAATCTGAACTTTTTTGCCATATTAAGGCTCTTTCTACAGAAAGCAGAGTATAATCAATATGGATAATCTACCAAATATAATAATCTATCTGGCTGAGATTTTAGATAAAAATATTTCATAAATTTCTGCTTAGGAAGAGTTTAAGATAAATATAGGGGACTTGATGCAGCGTCGACCCTCCGATGCCGCGTGAATCACGGTGGCAGTACCCCTCACCAAAGAATCCTCCCCACTCCCCACACTGTTTACCGCACGTCAGGGGGGCATTTTGCATGGACCATATCCAGCTAAGAGAATTTGGGCTCTTGGTTTTTATATTCTCTAGGTTGCGTAGTCTTTATCATTATAGGGGATTCTAACCATTGTCACATTTCTAGGCCAATTGTTGGATACACTATGTTAAGCTTTTGGTTTCATGTTCATTTTTTCACTCTTGGTTTTACAATGTTGCAATCATGCAAGTGGTGTCAGAGAAGATGGTATGGTCCCGCTGTCCCGGGCTATTGAAGTTAATGATTTGTTGTTGCAATATCAAATTTGCGGCTTGCATTAGTCATGATGACTTTTTGTTGGGGAGAAATTCAAATGGAAATACAATTTTGGCCTTTCAAATGCTTGGTTGTTTCAGAAATTTTCAAGGGTGTACTAGGATATTTTGAATCCAAGGTGAAGATCATTGGGATTTGTCTGAAATATGTAATTGGTTGAGTTTCCTTTTATAGTATTGTCATACCACGAGAATTCCCCATTCCTTGTTTAGCAAGAAATATTATCTATGGCACTAGATGAAGGGTTTTATGATAGGAATCGAGCTGTGCTAAAGGTTTTGGTGAGGCCTAAACTTCAAAGTGTGAGGCATTCTTTCCTTGTGGGCAAATAATGTTACGTGTAAAAGATTTTGGGTTTTTCTTGTTGGGTTTATAGTTGAATATAATCACTGCCATATCAATCAAAAAAGTAGGTTCTTGAATTTGCCCTCTCTTTTGAGTTTTGGTTTGAATGTTTTTGGTTCTTCTATTATTTTTCAGCATTATAGTGGTTTCCAATTATCTCGTCTATGGATGTAGGCCAATTGGTGACTAAGCTGCATCAAAAACTTGTAGTTTGCATTGGTTCTTTTTTCTCTTGACTTTTTATCTACAGCTTTCGACCTGAAATGACACAACAACGCATTTTAGAGTTCAATCTCCTTGGGACTTATTAATCGTGTTGATGAATTTTCAATCATATGTTCTCCTCATTGTTCAATCAGACTCCTAAAATGCAGCGTCTATATGTTGCCAATCTCTAACACATGCATCAGATGATTGATTGATTGAGAAAAAATCTTATGTACATGCTGGTGGTACATTCTTATATGTATTTCTGAAAACACGTGCAACAGCTTGACTCCATTTGCAGGAAAGCTGCACATATTGTCATAATATGATTTTGGTGTATTTCTTTATCGGTATCTTCTGAGACCTAAAGCATCTATTTTTGCAGGACAAGAAGACGTGCAACTATTCATGGCAACAACTTTAGCAGAGATGGAGTTGACTGATCATAATAAATCATCTTTGTTTGATGATGGTGTACTGGGTCCACTTCTTCGCTTGGTTTCACATGGTGATATAGAGATGAAGAAAGTGGCTGTTAAAGCTCTTCAGAATCTCTCAAGCTTACCAAAGAATGGGCTGCAGATGATAGGAGAAGGTGCTGTGCACCTGTTACTTGACCTTCTCTGCCAGCATACATCACCGCCAGCTTTGCATGAACAGGTGGCAGCCACAATTATGCATCTAGCCATATCAACTGCATCTCAAGATTTGAGTGAAATACAGGTGGCATTGTTGGAATCGGATGAAGATATCTACAGTCTATTCTCATTAATTAACTTGAGGGGTCCTACCATACAACAAAGCATTCTTCAGGCATTCCATGCAATGTGTCGATCCCCCTCTGCTGTTACTATCAAGGCTAAGTTAATACAGGTACAAATCTTCATGCAGTAGTTTTTTTTTTAACCCTTTTTAGATGAGATGACATTGTCTGGGTTAATTAGGAAAGAAACAGCTATGCACGGGCATGATCAAGGGGTCAGTATATGTCATAAAATAACAGTCATTTTGGACCTGTCACCTGATTATGTTGAAATTCAATATGTTCTCCATTTACCTAAAAACTAATGTCCTACATTGCTAAGATGCGGTTGCTGTTTGTTTATATCCGAATCCCACCATCCTGTTCCGACTTTGGTGAGTTGGACAATAGATGAATGAGCAAATGTAAGGTAACACATTAAGAAGGTTGCAAATCTTTCAGAAAAAGTATGAAAAACAATTTCCATAAGCATGTAAATGAATATTAGTGCTTGAAGTGACTGAATGCTTAAATCTACTCTTTATCGGTCTTTTCACTTTATGCAAAACCAGTTAAATATGGAAGTATGTCACCTGTGATATTTGGTCTGGGCAGTAGATTGAGATTCCTGGATGTATGTCAAGGGTTTTCTCTTCTGTCATTCAGAAAGGAAATTTTATGAAATATGGATATGCTTTTGAGAAAAAATACATCAAGGAGTTGTGTAGCAACATGAAGAACAAAGTGTGTACAAGATAAAATTCCACCACATTAGAGATATACCAGTGAAGAGCCGGCTCATTGAGTTAGATCATATGCATGGAAGACCTGTGGCAATAATTTTAAGAAAAGTCAATGATTTTTTGTTAACATGTATTGGTATTGTCTGTTCAACGTAAGTGTCATGATAATACTATTGAGGAGCTATGTCACGTATCAAAATGGAAGAAAAAGAAAAATTCGTTGTCATGATAATACTGATGAAAAGGTATATCACGTATCAAAATGGAAAGAAAAGAAAAATTCATTCTGTCCTACATAACTGAAGTATTTGCACAATGTAATGAGGTGACAGAATGACGTAAAACTGGCATATTATGGGTGTGTTTGGAGTTGTATAAAATAAAAAGTTAATGTCTTGGATTTTGTGTAGTGAGTATAAAATTATATAAAATTTAAAAAATTAGTGTCTCGTTTTTTGTATTGTGAGTAGAAAGTTTAAATTTTATAGTCTCGTAATTCGTATTTGTAGAGATTTGTAGAATTTTATTTTGTTTTGGAGAGCTCCAAGCGCAACCTATATAAGAGGCTACTGTTTAAAGCATTTTCATATCACTTCATAATATTTCTTGTTTCTTTACTCATTACCCTGCCAGAATCTGTTTTCATTTCCTGATATTGAGATGTGGGTACATACAACAGCTGAAGTGCGTCCTTTCTCTGGCCTCCCTTAATCAGCATTTAAGAGTTTCATTTACAGTTTCCCTGTCCTGTCCAACCCTGATAAAATTATACTGTTCCATTCCTAATAATTAAGTTGAAACTCTTTCACAGTGCCGAGCTGTGCAAGTGCTGTGTCCATTATGTGGACTTGATGACCTTAATGTACGGGCAAATGCTGTCAAGCTGCTCTGCTGCTTGACAGAAGATGGTGATGAAACCACCATCTTGGAGTATGTGGATCAGAAATCTATTCATACCTTGCTCAGGATCATTGGAACTTCTAGTGATGAGGAAGAAATTGCTTCTGCAATGGGTATTATTTCCAATCTCCCCAAATGCCCCCAGATCACAGAATGGTTGTTGGGTGCTGGGGTTCTTCCAGTTATTTTCAGTTTTCTTCCTGTCAGTAAGAATAATGGTTCTCATAAATGTCAGTTGATAGAAAATGCTGTTGGTGCCATATTCCGTTTTACTGATCCAGCAAATCAGCAATCACAAAAAAAAGCAGCTGAGATTGGTCTGATTCCGGTGTTGGTTCAGTTGCTGGAGTCCGGTTCCCAGTTGACTAAAATACAGGCAGCTTTGTCACTTGCTCGGTTTTCTGCAAGTTCCCTTGCACTGAGTCAGCCATTTCGGAAGCATCATGGATTCTTGTGCTTCTTGCCTCCATCAGAAAGTCAGTGCCCAGTTCATCGAGGAATCTGTACGGTGCAGTCATCATTTTGCCTTGTTGAAGCTGGCGCGGTGGAACCTTTGGCCAGGGTTCTCGGGGAACCCAATCCTGAAGTCTGTGAAGCTGCTTTGGATGCACTTTTGACTTTGATTGAAGGTGAAAGATTGCAAAGTGGTAGTAAGGTGCTAGCTGAAGCAAAGGCCATTCCTTCACTAATAAAACTACTTAGTTCTCCTGCCCCCAGGTTACAGGAGAAAGCGCTGACTTCTTTAGAGAGGATTTTTCGACAGGTGGAGTTCAAACATAAGTATGGAGCCTCAGCTCAGATGCCTTTAGTTGACTTGACTCAGAGGGGAAATAGTAGTACAAAATCTCTGGCAGCCAAAATTCTTGCACATTTGAATGTGCTTCAAGAGCAGTCCTCTTATTTCTGAACGAAGAAAATGGTTTGTAGCTCATTTTTCCACAATAATTTGGACTGAGAAGCCGATGGTTGGTCACGAAACTCTCATTGCTTCACTGATTTGCAAGTCATGGATCTCTGTGGGAAGATTATCTATTCCTGTGCTCAGAATGTAGTATCATTTATTCAGGACAAAACATGATCTTTTTTCTAAGCTGCTTGGCTGTAAATAGGCACACATAATAAGTGCTGTGGGGTTATGCGACACGGAGGCCGAGTGATCTGAGCTACAGCTACAAAGAAGTGAGAAATTTTTATGGTTTCTATGCAGCACAGAATAGGTGATGTAGCTTAGTAGACGCCCGATTATTTATGTGGAAGGAGATTAAAAAAAAATATTAAACGATGGGCGAGTTAGCTGAGTTGAGGTTGATTTCAATTTAAAGCCAAATTCTTTACTTTCACTGATTACTTTGGTTCAGTTGTACATGTTAAAATTTGTGAAAAGAGTTAATGCTAAAAGTTCTTTTAATTCTCTTGCATTCTGATCAGAGCCACGGTTAGAAACGTGTAATATATTTGATAGGGAAGGGAGATAAAGAGGTTGTGAGTAGTAGCGAATTTTCTGATTGTGATCCGTACTGAGCTGTTAATTGGAATTGGATAGGTGTTCTTGTTTATCTGATAAATGTTATCTGCTATCAATGCTGGGGATTCCTCCAGTCTAAAAAAAATTAAAAAAAAAAAAAAAAATCCAAAATGTTCATCTGCTATGAATGCAGCAAATGGTGAAATTCCAGTCTCTCAGGACCTCATCATCAAAGCCGGAGAGATTGTTAATGCATTACATGATTGTAAGAACAGATTTTTCTGCAATAGATTAAGCCCATCTCACGAATGGACAAGTTTAGTATCAGAAAATGACAGAATCCGGAAAATTAGCCTGCTGAGATGAGATAAGCAATAGAACAAGACTTCTAAATTTCCATTTTCATTTCAGCTAATAATTGTAACAAATTGTTGAACAAGACATCTAATTGTCCATTTTTCATTTCAGCTAATAGTTGTAACAAATTATCATTCCATCAAAATATGGAACGTGGTATAATCATGTGGAATAAACAACATTTATCAAAGAATATTTCATAATACAACCCATATCATTCTTTCATCTAATTCATCTCCTCCGGTGTGAAACTGCCCCCGTGCCAAGTTTTTGCTTACTCAAGGACAAGTTATGCTGTCTTTATCTTGGTTCTTCCTCCTATTCTTCTCCTTCTTCTAACCAGACTTTTGAGGAACTCATCAATTAGAACCACAGGAGCCGAAACCAATATAACCAAAAGCCATTCATTCAGACTCAGTGGAACAACACCAAACACATCTGCTAGGAAAGGTGTGTAAAGTATCAGGCAATGAAGCCCAAATGAGACTGACATGGCAACAAGAAGCCAAGGGTTCCTCCAAGGTGGCATTGTGACCAAGCTGTTGTCTTCAGAAAGGGCATTAAGGGAGTTGAACATCTCAATCGCCACCAAGACTGAGAGTGACAGAGTCATTGCCTTCACTTTTCCAACAGAGAAATAGTCACAGGGGTTTGAAAAAGTAATTACACGGCCTCCCCAAACTGTGAATGAATTTGCAGAGAAATTTGACCATGAGGAGCATTCTCCCCAGTTCCGAAGTTCAGACAGTTCAACAAGAGTATGCCCATCACTGACAAGATTGATACCCATAACGGTAGCCTGAGTGTACCACAAAATGAAGATGCCGACAGTTGCAGTACCCACATAAGAACCTATTACCTGCATGCAATTCAAAGCTGATGAGTCACTGATACAACAAATATTTACTGGAAAAATTCTTCACCCACAATGCAATATAAAATCCTCAAGCAAAAATGTTTGTGATAGAATGAATAAAATGGCAAAGCTTGTGACAAAGCTGATACCCATTGAAATTTTTTACTCAGAAAACTTCATGTGAATACAGCAATGAAATTTTTCACTCAGAAATCTTCTATTGTGCACTGGTACCACTATCATCAAAAAAAAAAAAAAATGATAGGAATAAACACTAACCATGTACCGGAAGAGAACCCAAGAGTTAATGAGAGCATCATTGCTTTTGCGGGGTGGTTTCCGCATTGTATCAATATCAGCAGGGTTGAATCCAAGAGCTGTGGCAGGGGGGCCATCAGTTACCAAATTGACCCAAAGAAGTTGCACTGGTATCATACATTCTGGTATTCCAAGAGCAGCAGTCATGAATAAGGATATAACCTCCCCAACATTAGACGATATCATATACCTACAGAGTCACGAAGGCTTGTTTGTTTTCAACTATCCCCCAAAATAAAAATATGTATATATATATATATAAAAGTTCTCAAAACAAAATATGTACCTGATAAAAGCTTTCATGTTATTATAAATGGAGCGACCCTCTGCAACAGCAGAGACAATGGTACTAAAATTATCATCCGCTAAAACCATATCTGAAGCTTCCTTTGCAACCTGCAGTAAATGGGTAGTTGAAACAAGAAAAGTGATCAATACTTCAGAAAGAATCATACCAAATTGAATAAAAGTACCAATTGATTAAATTCTATTCATGGGCAGTGACTGATTGATGAACTACAAGGAAAAATAAGGTTAGCCAACCAGCAAGATCACAGAGCATTTAGTACGTTGCACCAGAATGATACAATCAATGAGGTTGGCCAACCAATGTACAAGGGTAATGTGCTGAATATTGATTAAGCACACCAATTTTTTGAGTATACCCCATCGCTGGCCACAGTAAAACACAATATCATTCCCCTATGTCATGCCCTAGTTCAACAATCAGTGTAACTCCCTGAGGTCAGACTAGATTTGTAGTTTGGCTTATCTTTCTTCAACATAATTGAGAGAGAGAAAGAGAAAGGGGGGAGGCACATGTAGGACAATAATCTCAATGAGTTGTATTACCTCTGTACCAGTGATCCCCATGGCGATTCCAATATCGGCAAGTTTCAGTGCAGGTGCATCATTCACACCATCACCAGTCATTGCAACAATTTCTCCCATCTCCTTTAGCATCCTTACAATTTCTTGCTTGTGTCTAGGCTCCGCACGTGAGAATACCTTCCCCCCGGGTTTTGACAAAATTTCAATTTGCTCAGAAAAGGAAAGAGCCATGAACTCTTTACCTGTGAAGCTTTTCCCGCTAAGATCCTCACCATCAGAAAACAATCGAATTTCCCTACAAATAGCCTCTGCAGTGGACTTATTATCGCCGGTTATCACCATGACTTCAATCCCAGCTCCTCTACAATCATCAATTGCTTTGTGAACTTCATCACGAGGAGGATCCTGTTCGGCTAAGTTGTTATTTCAGGGTTGT
>JAVXUM010000017.1:45468829-45484212 GCA_035590655.1 Pouteria glomerata | reverse complement strand
TATATTTTAATAATTTTTACATAAATAATAAATTATTATTTTAATATTAAATAATTTAATTTTATCAAACTATTAATTTTAATAATAAATTATATTGATAAAATATATAATTTAACAAGAAATTATATCACAAAATTGTTACTAACTAAAACACCATTTGTTGAAGTAATTTTAATTTTAATTTATCAAAATAAAAATAAATATAAATTTAATCAAAATCACGTTATCACAAATTATTATCTTAATATTAATTATAATTTTATTAAAACAAACCATTTGGATAATAAATTATTATTTAAAAATAATATTACTTAAATAATATAAATCACTTAAATAATAATTTATTATTTTATATATTAGTTAATTTTATTAAAATAAGTCAGTTTAATATTAGTACTTATAATAAATTTAATTTAATAAAATAAATTAATTCAATAATATAATAATTATTATAAATTAATTTTTCATAAGCTTAAACAGAGTGCAGGAGAAGAATAAGGGAAGTGTAAATTTTATGCATTACATTATGTTACTTTAGCCTCCTTAATTAACATGTGAGGGTAAATGTTATTCTAGGTTAACATTTATCATATAATTTTAAATTTTTATAGAATGCGTTAACAATCATCACCTTCTCCTCAAATTCATTCTTAGAATTAGAGGCCGTTTGGAGGTAAAAAAAAGTGAAATTTTTGATAATTTTTTGTACTTTTCTATAAGTTGTAATTTTTAGTGTGTTTGGTGAATAAAAATGTAATTTTTAGTAATTTTTTATAATATTTTAGTGTTTGGTAAGATTGTTACTGTAGAAGAGCAGAAAAGTAGTAACTTTTGAGTGTTTGGTAAAATTTTTTTACTGTAGCAGAGTAGAAAAATAAAAAAAGTGAGGCTCGCTGTAATAATTATTTACTGTAACAGAGCAAAAAAGTGAGATAATTGTGGATTTATCAAACACTCAAATTACTGCAGAAGTGTCAACTTTTGGTATTTTTTTAGTGTTTCTTGAGCTTCCAAACGGGCTCTAATCATTCCATTTCTTGCAAGAAAATGACTTGGGGTAAATTAAATGCACAGTATAGTGACATATCAACTTGAGTTTGAAGTTCTCAATTTTTTTTTAATTAAATTTTATCATGCATCTTTTTTATACTAATTTATATTTATTTTTTTTTTAATTTTTTCCAAAATTCTAAATGCTAGAAGAAAATGACACGGTGTAATGACTATTATCCTGCTATAATTTTGTCGAAGTTCAGCATTAGCTTGCTATTTTTCTTTCATTAGTTTCAATGTACTGGTATTCCACAAAAAGAGCACTAAATTACTAATACGAACGATAAATATTCCACTGTTTGCGAAATCTGTTGGAGACATTATTTTTTAGATTTATTATGATTTGACGGTGGAATTTAAAGATAGAAAAAAAAGACTGGGAGATGGAAAAGTAGTAGATTATTTTTATGTTTAATTTTAAAAAATTAAAGTTTTATTTGGTTTGTTTTTTTTTATTTTTTGCTTTCTATTTTTATTTTTTATTTTCTGTTTTGAGTTCATTTTTCATTTTGTGTCTCTGAAAATAAGAAAAATAGTTCAAAATATATTGTTACTTGTATTTCAACTTTTATTTTGGAAAATAGAATATGAGTTTATATATAAAATGAAAAATGATAAAAATTATTTTGAGTATTTTTAACTAAAAATAAGAAAAACAGAGCATTTTCTATTTATTTGTTTGGGAATTTTTAAAATATAAAACACATAAAATAAAAAATCAAACCAAATGTCACATAATTATTTTAAAAATATTTTCAAAGTTAATTTAATTAATATTGGAACAACTCTCAAAGAAAATAAATAAGTCACCTGTTGCGTTTGGTTAATTTAAATTTTTATATATTTTAGAATGTTTATGAAATTAGATGAAAATTTTAACTTTTGTAAGGGTATTGTCAACTATTATTCAAAAAAAAAAAAAAATGTTAGAAAAACAATTAGAATGAAATAAAATATTTGTGAATTTATTAATTAAAAATATTAAAAAGCATCATTTGAACCACTAACATGTGACAATCATTAATTTAGAATATGATTAAAAAGAAATAGATGCATAATTAACAAGAACACACCAAATTAGTGAGTGATAGGTTCAAGGGAACACAAGAACAAGAAAAGTGTAAATTTTCATGGTTTAAAGAAAAAAAAAATAGAACTTGATTACTAAAAAAAAAAATCATTCAAAATCATAATTACCAAAAAAAAAAAAAACATGTGACAATCATTCAAAGCATCATTAACTTAAGCACCTCTCCTGATACGTGGAAGTCGCTACCACGTAATGGGATGCGCACAGGGCAAAACACGCTCCAGGACTCTAGCCGGCAAAAAGTCCTGAAGAGTAAACTAGGTTAGACAAGCCCTGGCTGACCGGCTCAAACGAGTGGAGGCCAATAGAAACCCGCAAACGCGGTAACCCATCCCTAGAAGGGGAGTCGAACTCGAGATCTCATAACCCAAACTCTTAAGGTACACTCGACTTTCACCCGACCACCTCGAGGGGGCTAAGCAACTCTATAATAGTGAATGTGGAAAAGAAAGAACTGCTTCGTTTCTTTCTCTTCTACCCACTATTTATCATGGTTACCCACCATCAACGTAGTCTGACCATTTAGCATAGTTGTCGTGGGTCTAACTCTTAAATCGTTATAAACTCAAATATACTTCTTTATTATTAGAATTAATTCTATTTTTTTTCCACTCAAGATATTAGCTTAACTCTTCATCGTATTCCATCTAACCGGTAACATTACTTGTTGGTTGTAGGAAAAAAAAAAAAAAAGTGTACTTAAATTAAGTTGTGGTAATCAAAACCGTTCATTCAATATTCATTTAAGTATTGATTGGATAGTCTACTTTGAAAATTGTGAATTTTTTTTTTTTACTCTCCAAAGACCAAATATGAAAAAATTTTTAATTTTGATTTTCATTTTATTATATTACATTATTTTAATTTCACTTTTTATATATCTATAGTTATTTATCTATATTGTTATAAAACAAACATTAGATGTAGGTGAAGCTTTAAAATTCATAAAACTTAATTTTGGTGAAGTCATTTTTTTTTTTTTAATAATACTCTTAAACTTCTTATAATACTTACATTTTTTTATGCTATTGAAAGTCATTTTTTTATATAAATAATTAAGTAATTTTACTCATTTGTATTTTTTTTCTTCTCTATGTGGCTTTTAAATATTCATTATTTCTATAACTTTTTTTTGTCTGGTTTAAATACTTATTAATTATTATTTATTATTTAAGTCATTTTTATTAGTTTTTATACTTTTATTTTAATTAAATAAATTTAATAAGAATCACATACATAGTGTTTGCCAACCTTTATAATTGGGCAGCATTTTCCAAACCATATTTTATTAAATTGGAACCGTGTTCGGGAGGCAAGGGATAACTTTGACAAAAGGAGGGGCCTTTGCCCTTTGGGATTAACCGTCCTAGTGACCCTCGGAACTTTTCCTCGGATTATGTGGAAAAGAATCAGAATATCAGCGGTGTCCTGGAAAAGAAAGGGAAAGCGTACAATGCCGGACCAAAATGTGATGTGCCAGCGTGCCACCCACGATAATGAGGTGTTTAGTTGGTAGAGATTTAGTTAAAAAATATATATATATATATATAATAAAAGTATAATAATTTGAAATAAAAATAATATATAATAAATTTTAATTTAAAAAATATAAAAACTTAGTAAAAATTAATAAATTTTAATTAATTTTTGTGTATTAAGCAAGATCAATTTGTATACATTTCAATAATACGATCCAAATATATGAAGCATTTAAAATTCTACAACATTTAAAAATTTTTTATAAATCTCAACTCTAAAAATTTTATAAACTTTTATAAATTTTTAAAAATTTTTAAAAAAATTATAAGCAAAATTGTTTAAATAAATTAATTATTATTCAACTCTGTTTAATTGTAATTTATTGATTGTATTTTAAATATAAAAAAATTATTTTTCTTTTTTGCTTTGGTGCATTTTGTAGAGCTCCAAACCCCTCGTTATTGAAAGCACGACTTGAATATATCAATTTAAATTTAAAATTATTTTTTTTTTGATTTATTGAAATAAATTAATTATTTAATATATTATCTTTAAAATTTCAAAATAGATGAGTACAAAAGCAAGTACACGTTTTACATGAATCGAAGAAATTAGAGGAAGCCATTCTCATCCAGAGGAGGGGAAAGGCAAAGCGATGCAGAAGCACCCTCATCGTTCATCAGCTATTTTTTGGATGGGTGATGGTAGGTCATCAGATGCTTTGGTCCGCCAATCATCTATCTCTCCACACCCACTTTGATTGTCATTTTCTCTTCATACAAAATAGTCTCCTTTTCTTTTCTTTTCTTTTCTTTTTGTTTAATTAATCAAAATCAAAACTTTTGTGTGCTTGGATAAACTTGCAGGTGTCATTTAACAGGAACAACTTGAGTTGCCAAGTGGGCTTATTTCAGGCAAGCGGTGAGCAGAGACAGCAGAGAGAGAGAGAGAAAGAGTGTGTGAGAGAGAGGAGGGAAGGGCCTGGGAAAGGAGGGGGCTGAAATGGGGCTCCTTACCAACAGGGTAGAGAGAAATGAGATCAAACCAGGCGACCACATCTACACTTACAGAGCTGTCTTCACTTACTCTCATCATGGTTAGCTAGCCCGTCAAGTTTTAACCTTTTTTTCACTCTAATTTCTATATCTTTCCACATGAATTCTTTCTCTGAGTTGACCCTGCGATGACCATGAACCCAACAATGATGATTTTCCAAAACTTTGCAGAAACAAGCAATGTGGGTTGTGCTTGTAAATCTTCTTTCTGGGTATTATAGTTGTTTTGCTCCTTTCCTTTTTTATTTTTATTTTTTCTTAGCCTTTACTGGGTTTCTTGTCTTCCATTTTTTTTAATACCCTTTTCGATTACTGTATAGTGCAGATATATTTTTGGATTAGAATTATCTTCTCCTAGTTACGAATTATTTTTACCATAACGGTAATGGCCCCTCAAAAGTTCCAGATCAGTTTTCTCTTAGTTTTGTCAATCTGATTCTGATGTTCGCAGGTTATTTGTCATCTTAACTTTCTCTTAAGAGTTTCTGGGGGGTGTTGGAGGAAGACTCTTTGTTATGTTATGCCTTCTGGCATATTCTTTCTTTGAAGATTCCTTGACTAAAGTATCCTGTAACAACTTCGTAATGTGGAAATTGTCAATTGATGATTATTTGGCTCTTTCTAATCTTCGAACTGGATTTGTAACTTGTGCTGCTATGCCTGTGAGCAATCTTGCCATTGCTTGTTTGTCTTGAACGGATTACTATTTTGGAGAACTAATTTGCTAAGAGAACTATAGGAAAAGGGAGTGAACTTTTTTTCATATATTTAAATTTCAATGAATAGAAGAGCTTTAATACCTCTACTGGAGTGGGCCAAATTCTATCCTTTGAAAGTTTGCAAGTTAAAATTTCACTAGTAAAGTCAGTGCTATAAGAAATTTCCCATTTTTTTTCCCCAATTTTTTTTGGGGAGCTGGTGCTGGGAAAATCATACGGAACACAGGAGATTCTATTAACTAGAAATTTCAACGCGTGGCACTTTGATTATGACCTATGTTTCTTCAGTTAAACGTTTACTTCCTATGTTGGAACAACATTATATTTATAATTAGAACTTAAAGCTCTTAGTCTCCCAATAAAAGCTAACAGCTTATGTGCCCTTTCCTGACAAATGAGTGGGAAATAATGGGCTTCAGTGCATCTATGTTCTAGGTAAAGTGATGCTTGTAATGGTTTACGGCCATTTTGAAGATGGTTAATTTTGCTTTTTGATATAAATAAATAAAAAGACGGTAAACAGGACAGCAAAGAACATCATTCATTTGTTATAGTACACAGCTATCTAAGACACTAATTATTGTTATTATTATTGGGGGTGGGGGGTTGTAGCATGATCGCATCAGTTCATTATTCGACTCTCCCATGTGGTTGCTTCTGTTATCACTGAGTGCACACAAAGGTCATGGGTGAGGACTACTAATGGGAGAATAGTGACCTGGTCTGCATCCTATCTTTTGGGTTGTCTGTCATGACATTATTGTTAGTATCTGCTTCTTAATCAGCAATCCTGTTCATTGGCCATGAAACCATTACTATTGAAGCCTGCGGATGCTGGTAATTGAGTCATGCAAAAGAGCTAAGTTTTGATCAGTGTTTGATACCTTTCTGAATTTTTTTGATTTCTTTTGGTTGGACTACTTGTGGAAAGTTGGAAGAAGGATTGAACTGATGAAGTTGAACA
Source organism: Pouteria glomerata (assembly GCA_035590655.1). Classification (NCBI taxonomy): domain Eukaryota; kingdom Viridiplantae; phylum Streptophyta; class Magnoliopsida; order Ericales; family Sapotaceae; genus Pouteria; species Pouteria glomerata. Next base: position 45,477,852 of record JAVXUM010000017.1, on the reverse strand, counting down.
ACTGGTTCTACTCATATCCAATGGATTAGGCACACTCCAATAGACCCTTGCTCTGAAGATCAGTATAAATCATTCATCTCTGCCTTATTTTATCAGGAATGCATTGTGGATATAGAATTTTGTTTGTAGCTTCCTCTGTGCCACCCCTTGTATATGGATAGTTATGAAGGAATATCATATTGTACATGGGTGTGATGAGCTCACACATAATAGATTTTGTTGTTCATTGAGAGCAACTCCTTATGATATGCTATCCACAAAGAAACAGGTGAATTTTTTCCTCCCTTTTTTTTTTCCCTCTCCCTTTTCCCGTAATGTTATGAAAATTAACATGACTAATGAGTAATCTTGTCTAACTTTATGGAGCATCATGCGCTATAACACAAATTTCTAGCCATGCCCCTATCCTCTTCTATAGCTAGTTTCTCCCACTTGATCAGCTATGGTCCCTTTTGTGACAGTAAATTACCAGTGTTGCATTTTATTCAATTAGATTATATTTAATGTTAAAATATGAAACATTGATCTTGTGGCTCTGTTATGCGATGATGATCAAATCTGCTTGTGTTCTTTTAACACTAATCTTTAGTCTTCTTTTAACACTAATCTTTAGTCATTGTCTCTTTACGGGTTGTTATATTTTACCATTATGATTGCCTTATGGTTCTTGTTTTCTTGGCCTATATAATAGTAAATCTTGTGTAAACATGAGCCTGTGTTTTAGCAGTCATAGCTGGTCACCTGTTTTGAGGTTTCTGAATGAATATTGCTTAGAGTTTCTAGGCTCGTGAGCTTGGGCACCACTTCTTTTGATTGTGCTGGCGACAACTTGCCTGTAATTTAAAAGATTGTTGACATATCAATTGCACATCATCATACAAGTATTACTCTGCTACCTAAGTGCCTATATATTCATTTATGTTGATCCTTAATGGAACTTCAACTTTCTTATTCTTGTAAGAGTTTCTGAGTTAGACTTGTTAAGCTATAACACTTTTAATTCATTTCCCATCTGCTTTTCAGACATGGTTTCAGATTGTTGAGGTCATTCATGTAGTGTTGGCTGGTTATGCAGATGTCTGCATCTCTTTCTCTGCATGTATTTAGATATATCTAAGAACACTGTACAACTGCTAGCAAGGTTCTCATTTCCATTTTTCCATATGGCATTATATGATGTGCATGAGCAATATATCATTTAAATACTATTTCATGTCCTCCCTTGCTATTTGGATGGTCAAATGATGCAGGTATCTTTGTTGGGGGAAGCAAAGTGGTTCATTTTACACCCAGCCGTGATGTGAATTCGAGCTCTGAGACATCTTCCAACTCCTATGAAGAAATTTACAACCTCCCATCATCCTGTCCCATCTTTCCTGACTGTGGATTCAGGCAACCCAATAGTGGAGTAGTACTTTCCTGCCTGGATTGCTTTCTTCGGAATGGATCTCTTTACTGCTTTGAATATGGAGTTACCCCATCAGTTTTCCTTGCAAAAGTACGGGGTGGAACTTGCACAACTGCAGCCTCAGATCCATCTGAAACAGTCATCCACCGTGCAATGTATCTGCTTCAAAATGGATTTGGAAATTATGACGTGTTTCAGAACAACTGTGAGGACTTTGCCATGTATTGTAAAACAGGCCTTTTGATAATTGACAGATTGGGGGTCGGAAGAAGTGGGCAAGCTTCTTCTGTTATTGGTGCTCCGTTGGCTGCCCTTCTTTCTTCCCCTCTGAAGTTGCTGATGCCAAGCCCTGTTGGTGTGGCTACGGTAACAGCCGGTATGTACTGCATGAGCAGGTATGCTACTGATATTGGTGTTCGATCTGATGTTATCAAGGTGGCAGTAGAGGACCTGGCTATGAACCTTGGCTTGGGGATCAGTGGTTGGGAAGAGGAAGAGGACAGTGGTGTTTCTTCTGACCGACAGATTGCCGGGTGATGTGAATTTCATGGATTTTAATATTGAAGCTGTGTACATTGTCTAGACCTTGGCATCAATAAGTATGGGTTGACATTAATTAACAAACTGCATATCAATTTGGTAATCTTTCTGTACAACAGTTGTTTTCCACAAACTTCCCTCTTTATTTTAAGTGCGTGGATGCTGAAAATGTTGCTTGTTCAATTTGTGAATCAATGAAGTTCTTGGCATTTATGATTTTTGCCAAGGGATACCAATTTTGATTTCTTGTGGTTCTTATGGTGTTGTTCTTTAATCCTGGAAAACTTTATTTTCTTGTTATTTTTCTAATTAATGTATTAGTCACTTGACCAATGAATGAATTCCACGTGTATATAGATGCAACTTACATTTTGTAATACATGAGTAGGTTGCATTTGCGTGGTGCAGAATGAACACACCCCAGGTGGGTGCATCTGTGCTGTCATGCAATCTATTCTTGCCCAGGGAAGCAATGAGAATTTTCATAAATCGACCCATTTTACATTGATCATATTGCCCTCCTAATCTCAGCTTATTTGCCAGTAGTAGACTGTGCAACTGCACTGTACAGTGTGAAACAACGAGAAAATTAAGTTTCTGATATTGGTGAAAGTCAGCCATAGCATGCATAAACTGCGCTTGGTGGACTCAGACATTTTGAAGGACCTTCATGGTTCCATCATCCATTGTTTGTTCTGTGGTGCAGTGGTTTTGTTGGGATTTCTCATCCTCAGTTGCAGCCTTGAATTCAGCTGAATCTGCTAGATCATCAACTGCATCCACAATTCCTTCGACTCTTGCTGCAATTTCAATCAGCAAAGATATTGCTGTGGCCAGTGGAAGAATCTCTATGAGAGTAGTAGTTACGATGGACATGGAGTGTTTTGTTGTTGACTCTCCCTCGTCTTCATTATTATTATTATTATTATTGTTATTATTGTTATTATTATTCTCCAATGGTGCGGGTGAAAGTAGCTGGTCGGGAAAAGATTTCAAGGCATTTTGAAGCTCTTGAACTGTAAAGTTCATTTCTGCAACTGATAATTCTGTTGTTGATGACGACTTTGTCATGGTTTTCATTGTCACCGCCAATTCTTTTAAGACCTTTGAACAATGAGAGCTCAATCTCATGCAAAGGTCACTGAAATCCTTCTTTAGAAACTCAGGTACCTGTGGTCAAATTCCATTGAGTTCTAATAAGAACAATATATTATTGCTACGAAACCACCCTATATATATATGTACGATTATACAAAGTAACAACGGGATTATTAGTGAAGCTTAAAAATTCATGAAATCTCAGTTTGGTGAGACTTTTTTGGGCTTGCTTTGGTTACGGGAGAAGGAAAGTAGAAAAAAAGAGAGAGAAAAGGAAGGGAAATCGAGGAGTAACAGGCACACAATAATGGACGCGGGGGCTGCAGTCAGCAAAACGGTACCATTTTGCGCTATATAGTGTTATTTTGTGTAGATTTTTAAGGGTATGTTAGTGTGATTTTGGCTGCACACTAGAATAATTTTTTGCTTAAAAAAGAAAATAAATTAATAAATAATAAATATTACGCACTTTTTTTTTTTTTGTTAAAACAAGTTAGCAAAAATAGCATCGTTTTTTTCATATTGTTACTGGGGTTTCGTTCAGCACACCAAAATTAATTAAAATTCATTAACTTTTACTAATTTTTTTTACTTTCTTCTAATTAAATTTTATCACATATCATTTTTATATTAAATTATTGTACTTTTTTTGTCAAATCTTTTAACAAAAAAAAAAATAATATTTTATTATTTATTATTTTATTTTATTTTTTAAATAAAAAATTAATCTAGTATATTGTCAAAATTACACCAACACACCTGTAACCATCGGCGAAACAAATAGAAAAAAGGTACAAAATGGCACCGCTTTGTCGACTGCAGCCGCTACAGTCGAAAGGCTGACTGCAACCCCCGCATCTCATAATAATGTGTTTTTACTCTAGTGTATGTTACCAAAAAAGCAGCTCAGATTCCATTGTGGCAATGATTGGCGCAATTTATAGTCCATATGTATTGTTGAAATTAAAAATAAAAGATAAAAAAATAATAAAATTAAAAAAAAAAATATAAACGTTACATCTTGGTATATGTCATAAAAGTTAAGGAGGAGTCTTTAAATAGATTTAAAACCAGAGATATGGATATTAATGATTTACGTACCCAAATAAATCTAACTACTTACTAAAAACTAATATATAGAATATTTTAATATGGGTAATATATATAATATATCATAACCTAATATAAAATATTTTAACACCCTCCCTCAAACTCAGCATTCCAAAAAAACTAAATCGGATAACAGAAAAAGTTGTGAGTATAGAATCTGAAGTTGTATAACTGTTAATAACTGCGAAGTTTTGATGGTAAATTCCCAAAGAAATTTCGCTACCACTAGTATAATTATTTTCTAGATAGAAAAAGAAAAAATAATCAATCAGAATATACAGTATGCAAAAAAGGAACAAAAAAAAGATAAAACTACAAAAACATCGAAAAAAAATAGCAGTATCTTGCTTTCCAAATAGGATAAAAACATAATAGGATTTTTTTCGAAAAATAGTGTAATCGATTTTGGAATTAAGAATCGATTCTATCAAGAACAGTACTGTAAATAGGATAAAAACATAATATTGAAATTTCATCCTAAATAAAAAAAGTACTAAGACGATGAAATACGAAGAAAAAGAGATCAGAATCAAAATAAGAAGGGTTAAAAAAACCCTAGAACCGGATTAGACTATGGAAAAAAAAAATTTTGTGCTGTTAAAAAATAGTGTAATAGAATGATACTACATCAGAGAAATAAAAAACACAGAAAGAAATACCATAAGTTGCAGGAAGAAGGCAAAACAAAAAGAGACAAACAAAATTATTTTTTGACAGTTAAGATGGTACTATGGTGAAAATAAATATTAGAGAGAGAAAAAAATTCAAAAACCCTAAGAATCAAGCTCTGATACTATGTTGAAATTAAAAATAAAAGACAAAAAATAATAGAATTAGCGAGAGAAAATATAAACGTTACATCTTGCTTTATCATATGTCATAAAAGTTAAGAAATTACATTTAAATAGGTTTACAGTGAGAGGTATGTATGATAATAATTTATATATTAAAATAAATTTAACTATTTATTAAAAATTAATATATAGAATATTTTAATATAGATAATATATATAAATATAAATAATATATCATAACCTAATATAAAATACTCTAACATGTATTGGTTTAATTTTTAAATTAAGTTGGTTAATTTACCTGAATTTCTGAGTTGATGCAACTATTGAGAGACTCAACACAGCAAGCGGTGCTGCGCATTGCAGCCCCAGTCTGAAGGTACTGTTTCCATGGATGTCGGAGGTTGAAGCGCCCATGTGCAGGCTCCCATCTTGCAAAATTGGCCTGTTGAAAATCTATTAAAGGTTGCTATATATATATATATATGTATGATAAACTTCTTATAAGGACACAGAACTGATCGTAGATTGCTTAATCTACCCTAGCTTGATAAGAAGAGCAATCAGCCCACATACCATTGATTCCTCTGTTGCCTTTGAGTTTAGTGCACATTTGTAACCTTGTAGCTTTTTACTGGAATCTTCATCTCTAGATTTCACATTGTCATTGAAGAAATCTACAACACACCCTGAATATTGAAATTCAAGAAAGTCCCCCACTCCTATCAATTTACTTTTTTTTTTTTATTGGGTATTTATATTCGGTAGTATTAATTAATTAATGCAGGAAAAAATCAACATGGGTTTTACTTACCATCCAAGGAATCTGCAAGTTTTTCGAGATTACGATGGATGAGAAGGTGAAGCTCAGTGCCAGCCCAGACAGGACAGAAGAAGCAGCTTATAAGAACACAGATGGAGGTTCCTATGATGATTGTTGATACCCTGCTGTGCGCCAGCTCAAACAATTTATCAACGCGATAGCCTGAAACTGACACCAAGCTGAAGGTGAGGATGAAGATCATCGCGCCATAGTCGAATCTGGCTTTGATTGATGGAATGAATCGAGAGAAGGTAGTTGCTGAAGCTGCATGCAAGGAATTAATAAGATCCAGGAGGAATATTATGTAAGTACCAAACTGGAAATTGCAAGCGGGTCGGGCTTCCTAAGAATCAAACATATATTGTTTTAAGTACCCACCAAGAATAAAAACTGAGACTCCCAAAATTATGGGCTCAAAATTTTCCCCAGACTGATTTGCAACCCAATGAACACCGATGCCCAGAGCTCCAGCAAGTAGAGTTCCAAATGTTCTGTTGATGCTTTTGCAGAGAGTTGCTCCTGCAAGAATATACGACCAATTTGAGGATATATATATATATATACGCACATATGATTGAAAAACTTCGTGCATGAGCAGAAAGATATATATATGTATATTGCAAGGGCTAAAAGTGTGGATCCTTACCCACTGTGTACTCAAAAACTACCACAACAGTCATGACTGCCCACATAGCATTGCCTCCAACACCATGATACAAAGGCCTCATGTAATAAAACAGTGACACTAGGGAGAGAGCCAGTCCTACTTTTAGACAATGAATAACCTTCCTAGGCTCGGAGACTGCTAAATTCCAAGCTTTCTCTAGGAACCTCCAGATTTTTGATATAAACCTCGTAATCATACCCCGTAATCCTATGCAGACTCTATGGACTAACCCCGATTCCGGCTCTAACTTCTTCGATGTTCCATCAGCCTTGTTCTCCCTCCACTCCAATACACCACATAGTTCCTTCTCGTTTGCCATGATTGAGAAAAAACAAAAAAAAAAAAAAAAATGGCAGGAAAGATGAGTGGCAGATCGAGAGACTCCAGAAGCCAATTAGTACTGGAAGAATTTAATTTGTCTCAACCAGTGATGATTATTTTTCTTTACCGGTTACGCTGTTGTGAAGAACCTGTTGTAAAGTTGCATGTCAAGTATATACGTGCGTGTGTGTGTATATATAAGCAGATTCAACTTGTTTGTATAGCTTATTTTAGTTTAAGAAAAAAGGTGGGGAGTTTTTCATATCTGTGTAGGTAATGTTTATGTTCTGCTGACAAAATAGTGACAGAGATGTGCAATACCATTTTTTGAATTGCCATTAGAAGTGCACCGAGGAGAGAACGTGCATGACCTAATTAAAAATCAAGATCAAACTTTTAAGAGATGGATGTCACGGCTTTCGTGTTTCAACTATTCGAGATTCAAGTTTGTGCTGTGGTCCTTCCAAACAAGTGGATTAATATTTTAGAAGACCAACCTTACTATTTGTAATTCTTAATGCAAATATACGTTGGAAATGTAGGAATGCTCGGTAGACTCGAAAAGTTAAATATTAAAATAATATTTCAGACATCATCATATGAAATTAATTTAATTATTGTGTGATGATAACACAGTGAATTGAGTGTGTGAGATTATTTTTTTGAAGCTTGATTAACGGGGTATTAAATGAAATAATATTGTGATTTAATAGAAATAATGTAGACTTTTAAACCTTGGCATTCGGGGGAGAAGGGCTCACCAGTGAAAAGGTACACTGTTATAATGTGTGCATTTTATTCATTAGATTAGTTTAGTTAAGTTTAATGGCTTACCTTTCGCACTTAAAATAATTATTTTATTTTTCAAAATAACCTTACAATTAATTTAAGATAATCACTTAACATATTTCATATATATCTTATCTATAAATTGTAAACTTAAATTCACAAAAGAAGACCCAAAAGAAGGTACTTATGCAAAATTAATCCCTAAATAAATAAATAATAAATTTTTAAAAAATAAATAAACAAACCAGCCTATCTTATCGTTGACAAAATTCATCTCCATAACAAAAAAAAAAAAAACAAAAATCTTATTGGATCACTATTTTAAAATAAAAAAAAATACTGAAGTAACCGCAATTCTATAAGTAACATAGAAATAGGTATAGATTTAAAAAGAAAAATAATTATGTAGGATAAAACTAAAAGAGAGACAAAAAAAATGAAAAAAAAAAAAAAAACGAGAGCATTTGTAGAAAAGAATCATGAGATTTATAAATTTATTTATTATGGATTAATTTTTTATTTGTTTAAGGATGAATTTTGTCAATAATATAGGTAAGATTTATTTTTTTTTCAAATTTTATTATTTATTTGTTATGGAATTAATTGTGTTTCGTTTATATAGAATTTGAGTTTAAAATATATATAATACTAGTGATACGACCTGTGCGATGCATAGATTTGTCATTTTGCATGATTAAATCGAGCATACTATCATATGGTAAAATAGTGAAGTTATTGAAATATATTTAAAAGCAATATATATTGTTATTTATACAAATTCAATCAAATAGTGAACATAAAATAAATTAAAATATTGATATTATCAATAGTATCGATTAAGTTAAATTCAAATTTTAATAAATAAAAATTAAAAAATAACAACACTTACTCATACGACATTGTGTGTGTATATATATATATCAATTACATATAAAAACTTTAAAAAAAATAAAATTAAAGTATATACCTAGCAAATTGCAAAGTCAAAGAAGAGAAAATTGTTAAAACAAAAAGTTTCAATAAAATTTAAAAGAAAAAAAAGTTTTGTATGTATGATTTTGCATGCAGAAGAGTCCTATCCTATTTATATTAGAATACTATTTTAAAATTCTATCTTATTCCGATTAGAATACCATTTTGATTCAATTGAAAGTTTAATTCCAATAAAAGTTTGGGCCATATTTTAATTGGATTAATTTATCCATTGTCAATTTTATTTTTTTATTTTTTAATATTTTTTAGTAAATAATATTACTCTATATATATATATATATTTTTTTTTTTAATATTGTGTCTTAGAATTTTTTATAAATTTGTATTCTACTTGAGATATGAATATATTACCTAATTTAATAAATATCAAATTTTTGATAATTGTTAAAGAAAATTATCTAAGTATTTACTAAAATATAAAAAAATAAAGAATAAGAAGTTATATGATAAATCAAAGTGTAGATTAAATAAAAATATTAA
>JAVXUM010000017.1:45436985-45448047 GCA_035590655.1 Pouteria glomerata | reverse complement strand
ATATATTGGCCGAGAGTGCCATAATTGCATGTTGATGTGCCGCGGCACGAGTTGTATGCATTGATGGGATCAGTTTCAAATAACAATGAGAAAATGAGATTTTGAAAACACCGACTAATCCCCAATCAATATATATATATGACTAGAGCTTAGTCATGTGGAGTTGAGACGTTAATATGAGATACATGGAGTGGGTATTTTCTTGGACTGCAGCCGGTTGCCTGATTAAGATAGTGGATGCCTGCCTAAGATAGGTGGATGTCCGACTAGAGGTGTAACTTGATTCTCTAGCGGAAGGGCTAGAGGGTGTAACTTGGAGCCCCTGAGTCTTACACCTGTGGGGGTGTAACTCGGTTCCCTGTACGGTATATTTTTATATGAGATATATATATACGCATTTACCGTCAACGCTAAAAATGGTGTGTTTGGTGACCGCGCCTGATTTGGCTGAAACCCTTGCTAAGTGTCACACGTTCCAGAATAAGGTTGGGGGTATATGGAGGATATAGGATGCATGGGTCATTGTATTCCATCATACCCATTACATAAGGTTGCATGAATGGTTGTTATACATATTGAGATATGGATACAGATATTGTGAATGATGTTAATATTTGATTTATTGTCAATGTATGAGATGTGAAATCTATAGGACAATTTAAGAACTACGGAGACCTAATTCCCGAAGTGGGATACGTAAGCAGTATAGGCATGTGTAACTTAAGTCCGGTCTTTAATGTGGATGAAAATATATATATTTAATTCATTGAGTGAGAATGAGAAAGTAATTATGAGTGTTATTAATTATGTGACCTAGGGCGAGAGCCCAATTGTGGATGTGCGTTCGGGCTATGTGAACTTGGATGTGTCACCTGGGTGTGACTATATTTTTGTTGTGGTGTTTTATTTATATAGGAATGAAAGCTAATGTTAGTACTTGTTATAATGAAATGTGGTGTGGCATGGATTTTAATATATTTTATTCATTTTATATTCTCATACCGTCCGTCCCGGACAATTATGTTAGCGGCGTAACAGAATTCATTTCTCTAAATTAACCCACCTTGTGATGGTTTGCCTAAATGCATATAGGTAGACATGTTTGCCCTCTAAATTGATTCAATTGCATGATGATTGGATGGGTTAGCCTTGATCCCTATCCCCTTTTAATTTCATAGATTTTTATTCTTTTTCCTTAGAATTGATTTTAATTTAATTTTTATTCATTTTACATTGGGTTTTATTGTCACCTCCTTGGTGTTTGACAAAATACCTAGGTAGGGTTTATTTTCAATAATTTCAAACCTATTTTCTTTGATTTTTCTTATATGACACCTACTAAATAAGAGAAGAAGAATTGTGAGTTAATAACGCCTCTCCCTGTGAGTACGACCGGTACTTCACCGTTATAAATTTAATTTGATACATCGAACCACCTTACATTTGGGGTGTAAATCTACATTATGGAACGACAAGCACTCAAGAACAAAAGGAGTGAATTCAGCTATGAAGTCTGCCAAAATTTGAGCTTTGATTGCTATCCTCAGTACAAATTTAATGTCAAATGCACCTAAGGCCATAGATCACTTAGCTATCCTCCTAGTAATGTCTGCCTTTTTTAACAACTAGCCAAACGATTGATTGGTGACTACTTGGATGGTATGAGCACAAAAAAATGTGCCAATTTCTGTGATGCAATGACAAATGCCAAAGTGAACTTTTTCAAGGGTAAATATCTTGTTTTTGCCTTTTCTAAAGTTTTACTTGTATAATAAATAGGTTTCTACTTTTTTTTTTTTTTTTCTCTTTTTTGAGCAAAGCAACACTGATAGCATGCTCAAAGATTGCCAGATAGAGTTGTAAGACTTCCCCAAGTTGAGGAGTTGATAAAATAAGGGCAGTTGTCAAGTACTCTTTTAATTTCTCCAAAGCTACATCTATCTCCATATCCCATATCATCTTGTTCGAAGAAAGATTAGAAGTTCGGTTAATGAATTTGTTAAGTACCATAACTATACCTATCGGTCTTTAGACTTCTTTTTTGATATTTAGGCTTATTATAGCTTAAATTGTTTTAATTTGGTTAGGATTTGCTTCAATTTTCTTCCTTCTGACCAAATGCCCAGGAATTTCCCTGAACTCATCCCAAATGCACATTTTATTGCATTAAGCTTCAAACCATACTCACTCAAAGTTGAAAAGACGTGTTGCAGATCATTAACATGGCTAATAGATTCTACACTTTTTGTCACTATGTCATCAATGTACATTTCCACTGTGTGACCAAGATCCTTATGAAAGATCTTAGTAACTAGTCTCTGATATAGTCTCTAATATGTCGCCCCTATATTTTTCAAACCAATGGGCATTACTCTGTAGCGGTAGATTCCCTTTGGAGTGATAAAAAATGTTTTCTCCTCATCAGACTAATACATTTGGATCTGATGATAGCCCCAATAAGCATCTAGGAAAGATGTCTTAGCACTCCTAGTTGTTGAATTCATAAGGTGATCAATTTTAGGCAAGGGGAAGGGATCCTTGAGACAGGCTTTATTCAAATTAGTATAATCTACACAAACTCTCCATTTGCCATTTTTGTTCTTTACAACTATAGTATTAGCTAACCATTCAGGATATGAGACTTTCTGAATGGCTTGAGCTTCAAGTAACCTATCGATCTCCTCAATGACTATCTTAATGTATTGTAAGGCAGACTGTTATGCTTTTTAAACCACAGGCTTCACCGCTGGATTGACATTCAATTTCTGAATAATAACATCATGGTGAATACCTCATATTTCTTCTGGAGTCTATGCAAAGTTTCTAATATTACTGAGCAACAGTTCAGATAACTTCAACTTTTTCTCCATATTTAAATTGGATTCGATTAAGAAGTACTTGTTGTCTTCTACCGGTCTTTTTAGTTCGCTCGTTCACCACATCTTTGTATGAGGAATTGTCATTTTCCTCTTGGCACCTCTGTCGTTCGAGCTGCTTTTTCCAGATGGTGTCCTCATTCCTCTACAACCTGAATGGTCTCATTCTTTGTTGCAGCATAAATTTCTAATGTTGAGCTTGGGTTACATGCGTACCCAAAGGTCCCGCGTCAAAAGTTACTCCCGATCCAGAACCAACTTTTCATCTAATATTTGTTTATTCTCTCATACGTGTTCTTTCTTGTTTTCTTCTCTTTATTTTAGGCAGATCATCATACAGTGGGTCATAACTCTTGTCAAAACTCATATTAGATAGATTAGAATCAGATTAATCTGCATTTGTCGTTTTCTTTTTCTCTTCATTTAACTTTTGGAGTATATATTTCAACTCCGTCTACTTTGTGTCTTCCTCAGTTTGCAATTCTTATCTCCTTTTCAATGCTTATGTGTCTCTAATTTTGCGTTGTTTCATTGTCGTTTGCCTTATAGTTGTAATGGTGAGTGTAGTTCCTTTCTGCTTGGGTTTTTATGCTCTATTGCCCCATGAGGACTTCGTGGGAGTTGTTACTCTATCTCTTGCCATTGTAATCTTGTGTTCTCAAAGAAATATGTAGGGATTCAAAGAATAAGCCCCAGGGGTGGGCGCCAAATGTGTGGTAACAAAAAATACCACCATGTGTCGTTACCCTGTTAACTGAACAAGGAAGATTTAAGCTTGAAAAATAAAGAAAACGTTAGATATAATGGCCAGAGAGAGTCCCTAACTAAAACTCTTCTGATAGTTAAGTCAGAATTGGCTTACGTATGAATAAAGAAAATAGGGTTTCAGATACTAAGAGTGAACATATGTCGTTTCTGTATTAAGTGTTGTATTTATAATAAGGAAAGACTATTAAACAATTAGGAAAATAATAGAAAGAGTAATAATATTTTATTACCCATGCGTATATATATAAAAAGTAATTCTTTTTACATTTAATGTTTATTACTTAGCATTTAACACATGTGACGAACATAATAAAAATATGTGTAATGTAACAATAAAAAAATTTTTAAATATCACATTATGTTACCACTTACAGGGTTATGAACTTATTTGGTCAGCTAATTGATAGCAAGTGAACGAATATAGCAATAAATAAATCAATTTCTTTATTTGACATAATCTGTAATTTAGGGTAACTGGTATTTGCTCTTGCTCATGAAACCCATTATGGTGGTCAAAGATGTTAAACATCAATGTTTATTTTATTCGACATAATATTTGAGAGACAATCACGTGTGCACGTATTTTTTGTACCAACGTGCAATATTGTGGATATGATAGAGGTCTCTTAAGAAGTGGGTATCATTGTTAGGCTGGCCCAAACAAACCATAGGGGTAAGACTGTAAACGGAGCACAAACTGATGAGAGAGATAGAGAGAGAGAAGCGCACACAAACCAACCTTCTCTCGAAATCTATAGGTCCTCGGGCCATTGGGTCACCACTCTGGAGATTCAATTTCCCTTAGATTTTCTCCATAATTCATTTGTTCTGTTTATTTATAAATATTTTTTATTTTTATTAAAAGCTCCAATGTGGTTTCTCTCTGTGGAGAGACTTGTATGGCAGGTAATCCCCTCGGATGAGTAATTGGATTTTCTTGGGTTGGCGGAATTTTTATGAAATACCCATAACATAGTGAATCCACCTTCAAATTTATTTTTCAATTTGTTTCTTCTTTTTCTTTTTTTTTTTTTTTTAGTTCATGTACTTGCTCCGTAACAGCTTTGTAACGGCAATTTCATTTTTCCTGTGATTTCATTTTTGTTACACTAGTGTTGCTTTCTGTTGTTTTGATTTTCGCAGTTGCTTTAAGTGATCTTTATGGATCTGGGCCGATGTTCTAGATTAGGCTTGTGTTAATTTTTTGCGTTCTTTAAGTTTCATTATTTATTGTGTAATTAGGTTCAATGGGTTTGAATTAGATCTTAGTGTTTCTGGTGTTTTAGTTTGTTCTGATGAATCTGCTGGTGGCCTGATCATACTTCCATTTTGTCTCTTCTGTTTCAGAGGGAGTTTAGCACATTCATTGCCTGGGGTTTTGAAGCTGGGATTTTAGAGGTGTGTGAATTCATGGGTTGAGCTCTGGTAATAACTGATGGGGAGTTTTAGTGAGGAAGAAGATCAGTTCTTTGATACCCATGAAGACATCACCTGTGTGTCCGATTCGGGTTCTGATGGACCAGAAAATTTTAATTTGAATCCAGGGGTTGCTGGGTTTGTACCAGCTGCAATTGATTTTGACTTTTGGGTAAAAGACCCTGAAGGCATTGATGAACGCCGTGAAAAGTTCCTGAAATGGATGAGTTCAATTTCAGAAGAAATTGAGGAGGATGGCCCTCTGGATGCTAACAGTGATGAGCGGAAAGTGGACATTGAAAGAGTTACAGAAAACAGTGGGGCAGTTTTAAGAAATTTGGGTTCTGAAGATGGGTGTTTTACCGGTAAATCTCCCGTGTCTTATTGGTCAAATGAGGCTCAAGATTTGTTAGAAGGTGAATTGGAGGAGAATTCTGTCTGCAGAATCAGAAATTTGGATGCGGGGACTGAGTTCATCGTGGATGAATTGGACCAGAATGGATTGCTGAGAAGACTTCGCGAAGTGGGCTCAAATCGTTTGATTACCCTTGATGAGTTTGAGAGAACTCTGGGTTTATCCCCTCTAATTCAGCAGGTTATGCGGAAAGAAGTTCAAGATAATCTCAATTCCGAGGAGGTAGCGAAACAAGTGAACAGGGGATGGTTGAGGAGATTAGGTGCTGTGTCATGCATTGTGGATCCGCAAGTTGAAACTGGCAGTCTGAAATCTGATGATTCCCATCCAGTTGCATATGCTAGGAAAGGAAAAGTCAGGGTTCGCTTCTATAGAAAGCGGTCCAAGGAACTGACTGCCCTTTATGTGGGACAAGATATCGTGGCACACAAGGGGTCAATTTTGACAATGAAGTTTAGCCCTGATGGTTTTTATCTTGCAAGTGCTGGTGAAGACAGAGTAGTACGTGTGTGGCAGGTTATGGAGTCTGAAAAATCAGATGAGATTCTTGCTTCGGATGCTGATCCTTCATTTGTATACTTCACAGTTAATCATCTTTCAGAACTGGTTCCCCTCCATGTGGAGAGAGAGAAAAAGGGTAAATTAAAAAGTCTGTGGAAAGCATCAGACACTGCTTGTGTCATTTTCCCTCAGAAAGTTTTCTGGATATCAAATAAACCACTCCATGAGTTCCATGGGCATTGTGGTGACGTTTTGGATCTCTCATGGTCTAAAAATAAAGTTAGTATATCCATGGAAGCAACTTTAACTTTCCATTTCTATGGTTTTAGAGTGGGCTTCTTACGAACAGTTTAATTTGTGCAGTTTCTTCTGTCATCGTCTGTAGACAATACTGTTCGCTTGTGGCAAGTGGGATCTGACCAATGCCTAAAAGTTTTTTCACACAATAACTATGGTGTGCTTTTCTATCTGATATATGTTTCCCTTGTAATTATGCTGATTATCCTCTCATTTCATCTTATTTGTTTTCCTTCTCATGGCCTTGTCTGTCATTGTCTTTTGCAGTCACATGTGTTGAGTTCAATCCTGTGGATGAGAATTACTTCATCAGCGGCTCCATAGATGGGAAAGTACGCATCTGGGCAATCCCTGGTTGTCAAGTTGTTGATTGGACTGATATAACTGAAATAGTCACGGCTGTGTGTTATCGCCCTGATGGAAAGGTTTGGTGATCATCACATTGTGAGCTTGTTGAGGTGGTATTGTAGCATCAGCAATTGGAAGTAATTTTAGTTGATTATCCTTTTTTCTTTTTTTTTTTTGTTTTCTTTTGTTGCAGGGTGGAATTGTTGGCTCCATGACTGGCAATTGCCGCTTTTATGATGCGTCAGGTATCTGTTGATTAATACATTATCAGAAGTACATTTTGTACTTTTCTATGGATTTCTTTTAGAACTAAAACTTTTAGTTGGGTAATTGAGGCGCTAGCAATGATTTAGGATTTACTTATTCTTTTTTCCATAACATTAATCTGTATTAATATTGCCTATCAAATGAGAAACTAAGAAAAAACAACAATTCTTTTCTTTTTCATTGATTAATATTCTACTTTTCCTCTAATACTGCTATAGTGAACTTAGAGACTTTGCACTTCGGCTTGATCAATTTTGAATTTTGTCTCTTCACTTGTCAAAACAAAAAAAAGCAAAGATATAAATGTGAGTTTATAGTCTGCAATCTAGATCTAGTTGATTTTTGCTGATACCGTTTAGCAACTTAGGTTTACAGTCTTAATTAGCTGTTGTAAGATATCCAATAGGACCTACATATAAACAAGTTGATTTCTCAAGTGATACAAGTGGATGAACTTTAGGAACACACTCACTAGTTTTCTTTCATGGAACCAGATAATTGCCTTCAGTTGTATGCTCAAATATGCTTACAAGGAAAGAAGAAGTCACCCTTCAAGAGGATAACTGGTTTTCAAGTAGCAACCCCTGCCCTCTGCTCTTCTTTCATTCTATTGTCCTCCATATATTTTTAAAATTCAATAATGTAATGTTTTCATATCTGCAGTTTTCACCAAGTGATCCAAACAAACTAATGGTCACTTCTGCTGATTCACAAGTCCGGATACTTCATGGGATTGATGTGATCTTCAAATACCGAGGTACGTAGTTTTTCAGTGCAATGCTGTTTCCCATTAACGGCATCAAATTCAAATATATGTATTAGAAGGGGCTGAGGACTACAGATAAAAATGTGTGGAATTGGTGTTGAATGACAATACGAACATATTAGCTGGTAGTTCATAAAAATGAAATTAAGTTGAGCCCTGAATTCTTGTTTTATATTATATTTTAAAATCCTAGTTATTTTACCCAATTCTGTGTTTTTTTTTTCTTTCTTTTCTTCCCCCCCCCCCCCTTCTTTTCTTTGTCTTTTGGATCTTCTTTCTGTTTTCAGGCCTTTGTAACACAGGAAGTCAAATATCAGCATCATTCACTTCAGATGGGACGCATATTATCTCAGCGAGTGAGGATTCTAACATCTATATGTGGAATTGCATTGGCCAGGACGTGCATTCATCCTCCCGAGTAAAAAGCAATTGGTCTTACGAGCGTTTCTTCTCACAAAATGTATCAGTTGCTGTACCTTGGCATGGAATGACACCTGGAAACTCTATTTTCTCTAATATCTTGGGTACATCTTCATCTCCTACACTTTCTAACATACCAAGATTTAGCTCAGAAAATGGATCTGAGCAGCGGCACAAGGATGAGAGCTCTCACAGAAAATTTCTCTTCACCTCTCCTGATTTCTCTCTGACCCATGGGTTATTTTCAGAATCTTCCCCCAAGGGATCGGCAACCTGGCCAGAGGAAAAACTTCCTTGTCCAAGCTTGCCTGTGTCCTCTTCCATATTTAAATCACAGTACAAGTTTCTAAAGATGTCATGTCAGAGTGTGTTTGGATCTCCTCATGGTTGGGGTCTGGTGATCGTAACAGGCAGCTGGGATGGGCGGATCAGATCGTTCCTGAATTATGGATTACCGCTACGTATTTAAGACCATAGAGCAGAACATTTTTGCAGATATTCTACTAAATCAACTTTTTTGCAGATATTCTATTAAATCTATCTTCGCTTTGCAAGAAAGAACAGGTTTGCAGCATATGTTTATGAGCTTGGTACATATGCATGTGCACTCAATTGGGGCATTAAAGGGTCTGTGGTTACTTGGTGGGGTTATGAAGATGCCTTCTTGTTGCTATGGCTGGAATCATCTGGGATATTGTCCCTTTGTGGCTCCAATTAGTTTTTTGTTGGGATTCAATAGTCACTGACTTATACCATTCTTTTTATTTTTTATATTCTGAGAATTCTGCTTGAAAGAAAAGAGAGGGCCTATACTAGGCCCATTGGAGGTGGTCACCTTTTATCTGTATGATTTGAGGTTTCTGTAGGTCTATTGGAGATTATTTTCTTGACTGGACGTCGGTGGAAGTTAACCATGGAATGCTAAGTGGGGATTTTCAGCTTTCATTATTCATTGGATGGCTGAATAATTGGAGTAGTGCCTGTCTGCTGCCAAATGATGCATTACGTACCATCGGCACTGTTCTGAGGGTGGGTGGGACCGGTTGCATTAGGGAGTGGAAGGGGTTCAATACGTGTGAATTGTTTAGTGGCATTGTGCTATTGGAACTGTATCTTTCTGTGTCTTACCTTGCACTGAGCTTTCTTCTGGGCTTGGAGGATCTCTTAGGAGGCGTTGACGGGCAAGACAGCTACTACACCAGACCCACAACTCGCTGCCGCCCATTGGTATGGATAGAACTTTAATATGCAGCTAATTAGAACTCCAGGGTTGTATTTTCATTTTTGGTTGTCCTGGAATGCCGTTGTGGGTGGCACACAGATTTGCTTTGTCTCAATAATTTGTATTGTAATACTATTTGATATGTCGTCAATGCAACTGTAATTACCATATTTGGAAACTATATATATATTTTGTATTTATAAGAGATGGAAACAGCTACAGTGTGCATTTTCTGAGCATGCATGATGGATTGTATTTCTTGTTCCTAAATGTGGTGGTAAGACGGTAATCAACAAAGTTCCAATTTTATTGTCTCAGATTGAGAGATTGACATGCATTTAATAGCTTATAATTTTGTTTGCTCATGTTGGTTTAATGTTTGAATCCAAATAGAAGTTCTTTTGATGGTATTAGTCTTTGCTTGTGGAGGTGAGAGGTGCAAGTGAGTGATATGTGTATAGGGTTGTATAAATTTATATAAATTTGTAAAAGTTAATGTCTCATATTTTGTGCAGTGAATAAAAATTTTAAATTTTATAATTTGTAAAGCCATATATATATATATTTGGTGATACCAAACGGTGCCACTATGTATATTATAAATACAAGAGGAAGAACATACAAACTGCCGTAAGAAGTCAGTCTTCCCTAAGATTAGGTCGGTGATAGTATACAAACTGCTGATCCTGAACTTGAAAGTTCTGAGAGTTTGAAAAAAAAATAAAAAATAATAACAAATAAAGAAAAATGGCTTTCAGCTTGAAAGCATAGTCCAATCCTTTATGCATGACTAACCCAGGCATCAGCTTCTCCGTTGTTGCACCTTCATTAAGATACCTATTGGTCTATTGTTTTTGTTTCCCATAAATAAAAAATTTAAGTTCGATATCCTTTACGAACAATTAATTTCTGTTTTCGTTGTTACCAATGCACAGTATCAATTACACACACAATTCCATTAACTAAACCATAGTTAAACATCCTGCTAGTTAAACTGTAGAAATTTTCTTTTTTTTTTTATAACTCAGGGTGTCCGGATCAGTTTGCGTACACCTCGACTAATCTCTAGGAGCACTGAAATTAACGACCGAGTAAACTTTCAGTAACCCTGAGGAAACTCGAACTAGTGACTACTGGATAACAAAACCAAAATTTTACCCATTAAATTAACCTTAAGGTTAATGTAGAAATCTTTTAATGCGTGAAGACAAAGAGTTTGAAAAAAGTTGCAAGCAAACAGTTCGAGAAACAAATGGACTTGGTGCATTTTATGAAAATTGTTGTGTCCATGTACGTCGAGCACATACATTTTCAGTTTCAACGTTGGAAAGAAGCTTAAAAGTTGTGTACGATTGCTCCACATTTAGCTACGAAGAAATTGACTGTTCATTATGGGCATTTCAATGACCTAATTTTTGATTACTAGATCAATTTTAATTAATTTGTGCCTATACATTTTAGTTTTATATCAAGGATTTGATTGGAGATAACCAAATAAATGATGTAAATTAGTGCCTATTAGCTCCACTTTTGGCAAGAATAATTTATAATGAATACTTATGTTAGGTTCCGTTTGACAACCATTTCGTTTTCAGTTTTTTGTTTTTGTTTTCACTTTTTTGAAAACTGAACACGAAAACTCGTTTAGCAAAATTATTTTCAGTTTTCAGTTTTCAAAAAAATGAAAACTGTTTTCAAAATTTTTAAAATTTATGAAAACATAGAAAATGTGTTTTCAAGTTTTCATTTTCAGTTTTCATTTTCTT
>JAVXUM010000017.1:45390323-45400669 GCA_035590655.1 Pouteria glomerata | reverse complement strand
ATTAATAATGTGAGCAAGGTATTTTGGTCCTTTCTACATTATCAAAGACATTTTATGTGAAGTTTGGATGAAGATAGATCACCAAATGGTCTGAAATTCATTTAAAGCAATTGCTTGGATAAGCACTTGAAGTTAGATGAATGTTTCGACATTGGCCATTCATTTACAAGGTTACAAGATGGGTGTAGATCGATTTACTGCTTTTTTCTTTTTATTTAATTGCCAATTGTTTTGTTATTTCATTTTACTATTATATTAAAATATAAAGTTTGTCATAAATGATATGGAAGTGTTGTAGGCATATAGTCTGGTAAGTTAGTTTGCTATCAAAGTGGAAAATGGCCATTTAAATTGTTATTCTTCTCTTAGGTTCCTCGGCATCTTCCATCATTCGAGGTCTGGCCTTCACCATATCTTCTGAATATTGTTTGCTCATTCTCTCCATGCCCAGGAGAGTCGATTTCTTACTTTGGCTATAATCAATTCAGATGCAGAGTTAGGGTTCCCCAGCAGGCGAAATCCTTCATGGAGCTCTGCACACAAGTGTTTATATCTATTTTCTCCGCCATCATAAGTAACAAATCATGATTCACGCTCACTGTGCCAATAGTTTCCACTCTGTCACCAGTGGATTGTCTAGCAGCACAAACAAGTTAGATATTTAGAATATGTCATAAGACCTTGGAACAAATCTCAACAAATTGTAAGAAACATATATATATACACACACAGATAATTGGAGTATATGATATTTTATTGGACTAGTTGAAAGTTGGTAATGGTATGTTAGGCATCTGAAAAGAATAAAATAATGTCCTAACCTAATATCTAGTAAAAATGGGTAGTTGTTGTTTGGTAACAATACTCACAAAGTTGCTCTAGTTAAAGGATTGTATGATTTCTTGCAATTGCATTACACATGACATCGTTCAATTAAAATTAAATAGTTGAAAATAAAAGTTTAAAAATTTTATATGAGAATTTTATAATTTTTTCAAACTTCTTTTTATTGTGAATAATTTAATTTTGATAGGACGGTTTACAATCTTGATTTCATATCAAATATAAAAAATAATGTAAGTTTTTTCAAGTCTAAATTTGAAAGATCCAAAAGTAATAGCTTTTGTCAAGAATTACAAACAATTTTCACAAAATGCACTCTTATTGTGTAACATAATTATCTCCCTACATAGGATTTTGAAGGTAATAATAGTCCAAAATTTAAATATCGAATTGTTATTCAAAATATTAAAACCAATCTAAAAATTCAAAGGTTAGACAACATGTCATGCATCAGGCAAATCTACAAATAACCGTAACCACTACAACAATTCAAAATTAATTTTATGATCATTTAATGCGCCAATTAGTATCATATTTAGCTAACTTGCTTACTATTATAAAAAGCAATTATTAAAAATTTTTATTAGAATAACGTGGTATCTTTGTGAACATCGTATTAAAATATCTTTTATTCTATTTATGTTCTTATTACGTTACTTTAGTACAAATTTCTAGAATTTTTTTCCGCAATAAGAGCATCTTCCGAAAAGAGGAAAAAAAACTTTAATTTTGTGACGCGCATTAAAATTACATTCGATTACATTTATTGTGAAATTACATATATATATATATATATGTTTATCTTACTTTTTGTCTAAGACAACTAATCAAATAAAAAATAAAAAATAAAAAATAAAAAAACCGCGTACAAAATTAACGAAAACTACGCCTGATAAACTGTGTTCAGCCCCGTTCTGGTTTTATTCAACAGATCAAACGCAGCCCCTGGGTACAAGCGTAAAATTGAATGGGAAATTTTGTAGATTTTTAATTCACCACCAGTCGAAAACTGAGCTATTGGGGTAGCACATCCTTGTTTTCTCGTTTTACTTGCTGGGACACGACAATGGAAGGGAGAAGTTCCGGCTACACCACTGCCTCGGCTACCACGCCTGTCGAGCCAGAGAACGTTGATTTCGCTGATCACTTGCCTCTTCAACTCATTAAATCCGAGACGATTCCTCCGGCGCCGAATCGGTCCGGATCCACCATTGATTGGCTACCGGACTTCGCCGGATACTCATGGATCGCCTACGGAGCCTCCTCTCTCCTCGTGATTTCGCACTTCCCTTCTCCTCTATCCGAAGAAGAAACCTCGATCGGTCCCGTTTTCCGGCAAGTCTTCGAACTCTCCACCGGCGGTTCGGCATATGTGTCCTCGGTTTCATGGTCCCCGGCCATGCCCTCGGTCGGTGACCTCGCTGTTGCTTTGGATAACTTCATCGGCTTGTTTTCGCATAACTCAGGTGTTTCCGATGGTAAGGAAAAATTAAATGTTTCTAAATTTTTTCTTCGAATTTCAGCAATAATTTTCTAGATATTAAAACTTTGTCTCTGCAATTTGACTGTTTCTGATGTCTATTTTTTAAGTAAAGGATATTCCTACGCTACTCTTGAGAATGCGTTCCTCGTTTGCATTTAAATATTGGGGATGCTCCTTGTAATATTTTTACGTATTTCGAACAAGGAACTTCATTATTTTTGAAGAAAGTGATAGCACTAGTGAGGTTAGAGACAACAGCATTTTCCCATAGAATTACGGTAATGAGCGAAGTTTGCATGGAGAAAAAGGATGAAAATAGGAAAGCTCTAGGGTTTCTCTATTGAGGCTTGGATGTGTTTAATTTTATGAAGATATTGAAACTTATTAGCCATATTGTGAAATGTGAGAGAGAACGTCTGAGTCAATAGGCAGAAAATTAGTTTGAACTTATGTCTCAAAGGTGAATAATAGAAGCTTTGGGTCAAACAATAGGGTAGAAAATTAGTGGGGTGCTTTGGGTGTTTTATGTGATCAATGTTTATCCACGAGATTGGAAGAAAAATTTTTGTAATATGCCTATAATAGCAACCATGATTTATGTGATAAGATTTTGTGTTTATCAAGAAACATTGATTTATGTAATAAAATGTTATGTTTATTCAGAAACAAATTCATAAAACTAGTGCAGATGGGAAAAGAATGATGAGTTAAGTTGTGGAAGAACTAGGAAATATAGGATTAGAGATAAATAAAATCCTGAGATGTTAGCGGTTGCACCTGTGAATTAGAAAATGAGAACAGTCGATTAAGATCCAATACAATGAAGAATAATCATTGAACAGGTAGGAAAGTTGATGTTATCCACATGCACGTTAATATTAAAGGACAAGGAAGTTGAAGTTAATATTTGTTGAATAGGTAAAGAGAGATGTTTAGCACACGGCTTAATTAAAATTACTATTCTTGATTGGATGGAGTCAAATTCTTGCAGTTAACCTTTAAGTAGTTGGGATAAGTGTTGTTTGAGTTTATTGATAAGATTGGGACCTTGCGTGGTGAAACAGTTGCACTCAATTTGTATGTAAGACATAAGTTGCAATCAAATTCTTGATCAATTATTGAGATTGATGGATAGTGGAAGGCAAAGAACTATGGCCCAAGACATATTCTTCAATTTGATTATGATTAGGAATTTGCAGGATAAACTCAACAAAGAAGAAAATTGATCACAACTCAATTTAATCAAGATCTCAGTGATGAATCTCATGCTAGATTTAAATCAAGACATAACCTTTGGTTGAGTTGTGGGAGCCTTTTCCACTTCAACTAGCCCGCATTTTCATTAATTTAAGCAAGTTGTGGGTGCCTTTTCATTAAGATAAATAAAAAGTCCAATCCATACTCACTAGATCTACACAAAATAAAATGATCAAGCTACCATGTTGAATGAATTATGAAACTATAGTCTATGCATGGGAAATTCATGAAATCTGTAGTATGTGAGCAATCAAACGATGTAAGATAAGAGTAAATCACATATAAGACAAACACACAAGAGGTTAGCAGTTTTTATGGAAAATTCTCTTAAGTAGGATGAAAAACAATGGATCTTATGTGCGAGATTAAGTACTATTCAATTACACTTGGCTCTTAATTGCCTCATTGTGATCTATTCAATGTCCCCAATGTCTCCACTCAAATATTCCGTTCACTGGAACTGGGAAGTCTACCAAGGTGTAAATACACACCACTAAACTTGAAGATTCATCAAACTTTGCAAGCCTACAAAGATGTGATGATATACAGAGTTAAGGCTTCAAGGAGAGTTTCCAAGGAGTAGAGTAGTTCTAAAAATTTATTACAATGGCTCTCTAAGATTAAGATCTAGATTTGGGTTGAAATCAGTTTAAATAACCCAAAAATTGCAGAAATTAGTTTCTGATACCTTCTGCTTGCCCCCTCTCATTATCATGAGCTTTTGGTCACTGCCTGCTTTCTTCCACAGGTGCAAGCAATTGCTAGTGAGGAATTTTGCTTCGTAAAAGTATAGGGGCAAAGTGTTACAATTTAAAGTATAAGAATATGAAGTGTAATTTACCTTTTTTTTTTTTTTTTAAATATAAGGTCAAAATGCAAGAATGTAGCTTATCAAAAAATAAAAAATAAAATAAAAGGAATGTATTTAATGTTGTGGATGTTAATGAGATAGCTGAGGGGAGGATCCCTGGAGGCTGGATCCTTGACCAATGGGCCCTATGTCTTGGAAGTGGAGATGCTTGTTGGATGGCTCGGATAGCTAATTGAGGTGGCGGAGGAAGAGTAAGGTGACCAAGGGATAGAGATGGATTTTAAGGATATTGAATGCTTGGTTGGTAAGCAGGTGAGTTGTGAGTTAATGAAGGTTCTAGGGTGTGTTTACGGTGGTGTGGAGTCCTAGGTAGGTGAGCTTTTGGGTGGAGAAGTGGATGTTGACTTGAGCTTATGTATGATGGTGGATCCCTGACGTGCATGCATGGAACTATGTGTAAGGAGTAGAGCTGATGGCGATAGAGTCTTTCTCTCTCTCTCTCTCTCTCTGTCTCTGTCTGTCCTTTGCTTGTGCCTTCATTCCATAACCATTATGGGTGGTTCCTGGGTGTGGACCTTGTTGACATGTGTTCAAGTAGCATTCTAGTTTGCCAAGTGTGGCTAGCAGGCCTTTGGATGTCAAATCCTTGGTACTCAACAATTCGTATTCTGCGAATCTTTGGGGACTGCATCCTTGATTACTTCAGGATCGTGGGTAGGGAATCTATGTACCCGCATTAAACCTCTACATGAGTGTAGAGTCAAGGAGTGCTCATGCATAGGACTCTGAAGGAGATGGGATTTTTGGTCCTGTCTTGCCTTGGAGTTGGCAGCAGGGTGCCCACAATGTGTAATTATTGTGATAATTTATGTAGGAGCTGTTTTTTTTTATTAATGTCTGAACTGTAACTTAGTTGGATTTCTTAAAATGTTTCTAATTGTGTTATTTAGTTGGATTTCACTGCAAGAATCTTGGATTTTTTTTTTTTTTTTTTTTAATGTGAATAGCATAGGTAGTTCATAAAATAAAAAAGATCAAAATTTTATTAAAAAAATCAGAAAAGGTGAAAACAAGTTACTTTTTTAAAAAGCTGTAAAAAGCTGCTTCCAAACAGGCTATAAGATTCTTGCAGTGATTGTGTTTGGCTTTACTGTTATTTGTTTGCTTAGACGATCTAATTGCTTCATGAACATGGGAAGGTGTAAGGTTTAATTGTGGGGTAAGAAGTTAGGTTTTCTTCTCATTACGTGAAATATATACAAGAGGAGAAAAAATGAAAAATTACAATAAACCCTTAACTACAAACTAATTACATGAGTGAATGTAAATAATCTACTAATTATACATAATTACAGTTATACCCATAACTTAACAGTTTGGTTGTTATTTTCTCTACATCAAAATTAACATCTCTCTCTCGGGGCTAACCATTCCCTGTTTAGAGAAGTGAAAAAAAAATATCACATTGAAGGAGCTAAAACAATAAATCCTGGAGAAGTTCATAGCATTAGTCTTCATGGATAGCTCATAATGGTACAAAGCATCAACTGGTAATGGCTTACTAGGTTTGTGGTGTTTGCTAATGCCAAAATGGTCTGTTGTATTTCTTCCTTTTACCCACTCAACAACATTTCTATTGGGAGGCTCCTATCTTGCTTGTAAATGTTATATGCTACTATGGACAAGGAAGGGGTCCACTTACCCCTTCTGAAATTCTGAAATATCTCTTTAGATTTGCTAAAATATAGTGTATTAGTATTTACATTGCATTTTTGGAGAAAAAATTATATATTCATAAATTTAGGAGAAAAGTCAATGTCTCCAGATATTCATACTCTAAATAGGATTTGGAGTTCAAAAATATTTAATTTCAATCTGAATAATTTTCATGAAATATATGAATTCTAACCATATGGCCCTCAATAGATTTGATTGGTGTCGTCAAATCCATATAGCTGACCCCACCTAGTGGGAAAAAGGCTTGGTTTGGTTTGATTTGGTTTGATTTATATGAATTCTTACCATATATGTTCAGTCACAAACATTATATATTTTCAACAGAAATGTGTAAAGAAGTTAAAATAAAAGAAGAAAATCTATGTTGAAATTCGCCATGGCAATAAAGAAGTAGAAGATTTAAAACCTAAAAGGATGAAAAAAATGCACTCTAGATGACAGATGGCAAGTTATCAATATTATACATGTTGAAATTGATCAATGACAATAAAGGAGTAGAAAAAATAAAAATTGATGTAAGTACGGACTCTATCCTTCTAATATCAAGTGTTTTTTTTTTCCTGAAAAGGAAATATCAAGTTGGTAATATCCTACATGTTTTCTTATTATGACCCTTTAATTTGAGGCTTTATTTGAAGTTTTTTTTTTATTTATTTTTATTTTTTTATCACTTACTCAATTGCTCCCTCTTCCCTCTTCAATAAATGTTTGGTTATGCTTCTGTTCCCCAACAACTAAAACCCGTTTCAGTTAAGGTTACAAATCTGACAAGGTTACAAATCTAACAAGGTGAAAAAAAGCTTCAAGGTTCCAAATTTGGCTGGCAATAGTTCTAGATATGGAAAATTATCTTGAAAGATTGAAAATTGTGTTAGTCCATGCATGTTGGATCAAAATTTGTGGATATATCTGTTTTAATTCTATGGTTGTTCTTTGACCTTTTATCACCGATTCGGGTTTTAAATTTAGTAGAAAGCCTTAAGAATTTGACCTTACATAGAGACTCATTCGTATTCATTCATGCAGAATTAATTTCCCCTTATTAAGAGGAGAAAAGATAATGACGAACAGGCCCTTGGCTTTGATTTTTACCTAAAATTTTGATGTGCGATCTTTCTCGTATTAAAAATTCTTTTTATAGTGAAAAGATAAAGTAGATTAACTAGTTGAAATATGGAAGGATTTTGACTCCCAATTTTGTGGTCACAAATCCTAAATTTTTGGTTCTTACTTGTCTCAAATAAATCTTAAATTTTGGTTACCATAAGCAGATTATATATCAGTTATATGCCAAAGAACAAATATTCATCTATAACGTGAAGTCTAAGGCTTGACGGTTTGTTTAGGGCTTATGTGAGCTTACATTATGGATGTGAGAACTTGAGTTGATTTGAGGGCTTACCTCAAGGCATTTTCTTTCCTTCCTGACTTTATAGAACTTCTTTCCGGGTCAATCAAAAAGAACAAGTTCCACAATATTATTAAACTATTTCTTGATATTTATTTAGGAAAATATGTAGCCCCTTGATAATCTTTTTTTTTTTTTTTTTTAAATCATCGTTTATTATTTTTCGAGAATGGGCTGTTGACGGTGGTAGATAGCTAACTTACATAGTCACGGAGTTGTGTAATGGAGTATTACTTCATCTTGTTATGGCTATTTCTATATATATATATATATTTTTTTTGATAGGCAACAGATTGAACATAGTTTCAATTTAGTCTAATTAAAAATTAAGCCTGATATTTTTTTTATTGGTTCTGTTCCCGTCATGTAAAACCCATCTTTTTTGGTGAAGCTTGGTTTTGCCACCTTCAATTCCTTCTTTTTTGAAGTATTGGGTCTGGTTTTCATGGTTTTGTTTTTCTCAAGTTGCTGCCCTCTTTCTTGGCATAGTACATGAGTCCATTGGATCCAAACAGTTGATGAACTGAAATTGAATTTGATTGCAAAATCACGTGTTTACTTCTTTTCCAGAGGAAAAAGTCATTGCTAATTTATTATGATTCATTTGGTTTGCATACAGTTTGGATATTTCTTAAATTAATGAAAAGGTGTGTTACACGATTAGTTTTCAAATTTCCAATGTTGTATTCTCTGATAGGGAACTTGATGGGGAATGTGTACATCTTGGAACTTGTCTTGTTGAGCATTATAAGGGGTCAAAATTAAATGTTCCTCTTTGTTTTGGGAATTTGGCACTTGAAATGTAAGGGATGACTGTAGTAATTATATTTGACGATTTGGAATTGATGGGTTTGAGATTTTTTTTTCCCTCTTCTGAGCTATTGTTTGCACCTCATTGGAATGTGATTGTTGCAAGAAGTGACCTGTGTTTTGGGGGCTTTGAGCTTGTGCTTTTCCATTTTTAAGTCCTATTTACCTTGGTTCAATTTGAGGTAGTAAACTTTGACCTATTCAAAAAAAAAAAAAAGGGAGAGAGAGAGGAGACTTTGAAATTATGGTGAGTTCTACCAGATGTTCCTGATGTGATATGAACGACTGGAGCAACAGCAGCTTTGGCAATGGAAATAATTGAAAATCAGCTCTTCCAGTGTTACTTGAAATTTGTTTGAAATAAAGGGATTGTGGTCATTCTCTGTGATATGGGTGTTGGCTAGATCAAAAACAACAAAGTGGAGGAGTTCATTACATCGGAGGTGAGGCATGCACTGCTATGTTGACTTCAGGAGAAGCAAATGATTAGGATCACTTATTTCCTTTAGGATTGCATGTGGAGATTCAGAGAGGAGGAATGCGATACAAATTTAGTTCCTAAAATTGTGGGTCAACATTGTATGTATTTTTACAACAGCCAACATTAGTCTGATTAATTTAATAAATATAATTGAAACTCTACTTTCCTTTGTTGGACATCGTATAGAATGTTTATTATCAAATGAAATTCCCACTTGTATCCTTTAATGTTCAACAAATCACGAGGATGGAATTATGTGACGCGAACGATTTACTAACCCTCTTGGGGGAGAAATTATTCCAGGTGACCGTCACATGGTACGATTTTTGTCATGAATCATATGATTGAATCATAGTGAAAATCATTCTCATATGGCTGTCACATGGAATAATTTTTCCTCTCTGGGTATACAGTTCCATTTGCTAACAATATTCCCTTGGTCAAGTCCTGAAATTTAATTTGGTTTACATCAGTACAGATTCTATCTGGTAGCACAATTTTCAAGGATATGGGGAGAACTTTCACCATTCTCAGTGATCATGTTGCCCCTAATAATCAAATGAACTTAAGTGTCCAATGAGTTAATTCTTTTTGGTGAGATATGGATAGTGGCATTATCAGAAAATCATTCATTTCAATTCTTTCTAATTGAATTACCTCGGTGATCTAGTTGTTTTATTGCTGATTACTGTGGATGATTCCTGCTACTTTCATTTAATTGTGCTTTTTTGGGGAATATATGGATTTGAGAACATTCTAGAGAGCATCATTTCTTTGGGTAAAAATTCACTGAATTCTTAGTTGTTGAAAAAGGACCTACAATAAAACCTATAACTTGGACCAAGATGATCTGAATAACCAACATTACTTCAAGCCAAGTTGTCTACTGGTATATTACAAGTTCAATATCTAGGTCTTTGATTTCACTCTATTAAGTCCTTTCTTCCATATGCATTTGCTTATCTTAGGAAAAGATATTTTGATCTCTCTTGGGCCTATAGTAAGATTGTTCTATTGTGACTTATGGGTCATGGGCTTGAATTCTAGAAATAATCTTTTTGGCAAGAAGGGGTAAGGCTGCATATAGCTATCCATTGCAAGGCGTCTTGCATTTGGTCATCCTTTTAGGGAGAGAGGTTTTGATGACTTTAAACATTCATTGCAAGGTTTTAGAAACTATTGGCCATATAGGTTTAAAAGCACACACTTTTATGGAGGTGTTAGGGCTTATGCGAGGTCTATGGAGGGGTGTGTACACATCTAGTTACTAAAGTGAATGTTTCCAAGTATTGAACCCACAACCTCAAGTTGAAATATGTAAACAATATGGGAAAAGTACTATGAATTTGCGTTTATTGATTTCTTATCTCATAATTTTTTCTTTTAATTTATGAATTTTAAGACCTGCTTATGATCTCATGGTGACTAACACATTTTTTGAAAAAAAAAAGAAGAACATTTGGTGACTTATAAGAGTGGCTCCTCAAGAACACAGATTGACTTCTTCTTAACTAGG
>JAVXUM010000017.1:45349823-45360787 GCA_035590655.1 Pouteria glomerata | reverse complement strand
GAAATCGACCCATTTGTTTCCCTTTTCTGGTGACCTCGGTTGGGACAACTGAGATACATTTTTGTTTGTTTTTTCTTTTGTTTCTGAGTCAGAGTCATCAACAAATTTGATTTGGGTTGCTACTATTAACAAATTTTGTCTGAATTGGGAATTGATTTGGAGCTCACGGTATCATGGAATTTGGAAAGGGTCACCTTGGGGCAAATTTACAAGTCTGCAATAGTACTTCATTCTCTTTGAACTGATTTTATTTTGGTTTAATTCGTGTCTTTGATGTAAATTTCACAATTAGTTGAATAAACACTTTATGTCCCACCAATGATGAATTCCTTTTTTGGTCAAACAATCTCTTGTCTTAACAATATGTATTCTTTCAAGTCGACCGTATGGGTGACAGTGATGGGTAACTAAATATGTTGTACCTGATGAGTGAACATTTCATCTAAATGGAGACATGCTAGTGTACATTTTTTCTTGTTATACTACTTCCCATGTTGCATAAATATATTGATAGGAATTTATTTACATTCCCAATTGTCTGCTATCCAGTAGTGGCTTTGATAAGTACTAGAAGTTTAAAAATCACATTAGGCATGCTGTGCTTTGATATTGTTGATAGATAGTTATATTACAAATGCAAACAAACATAATTGAACTTGTGCATCTTTTAGAAGAGATGGAGCATTCCTTTGCTTCAGCATACAACCTATGAGGTGCGAAATTATAGGAAGGCATCTTATAGTCTTCAAAGGGACTTGGCTGGACTGTGGGACCATGTTTGAGCTTCATTTTAGGTTGTGGGCCAACTAGTATTCTATTTCAGTATTTTATAGTTTTATATTGTTGACTTCTGAGCTTATGGAATTGTGAATTGAAAAGTAGTGAATACTGTTCCAGAAATATATTTGTCTCAATTGTCAGTATTAGTTTCAGAAGCTGATTCAGGCAAGGGAGGTGAGCCACTTGCTCAACTTCCTAGTTTTCCTTTTTCACCCCTCCTATTTTCAGACTTTAACGGATTGGCCTGTTTGGTAATCCAGGTTTCCTGGGGGAGACTGCTCCTTCCATGTTCTGAGAATAAATTTTGACTCAATTGAAGTATGGAACCTTGTGTGGTTTTCCAGGGGAGGGTTACTAATAGTAAGAGGGAGCAGATCCTTCTATCTTCTGCCACCTTTTTCCATTTTTATCTTTCAAATTTTGTCTTTTTTCATATGCCAACAGCTCTATGCATTTAATTTTATTTATTGACGGCCTTTAGATGCTTTGTATTGTATTTGACAATAACTCTTCCTTGATTTTCAATGTTCATCATTGCCTGAGATATCCTTCTTCTATACAGTAAACTGCATAGAAGAATGGGTGAGTGATGGCCACAGCAGAAGTAAGGGCCGCTTGGCAGAGAACAGTTAATCGTTGCTTTGTCCAAGAAGATGCCAAAAGAGCTCCAAAAATAGCCTGCTGCCCCTCAGCATCTTCATCATCCAAACAGGTTGATGCAAGTCTTGCACATGCAACAGACCGGCAGGAGAACCACAATGTAGATTTCACGCCTTTTAATGGGAACCCTTCATATTCCAATCTACCCCCTGAATCAAGATGGTGGCTGCAGTTGCAACCCAATTATGGGTATCAAAAGGCTTCAACAACTGAACAGTTCAACACTTTGGAGGAAAAGATGGACTCTTTTGGAGCTGGTGTATTAAAGTCAACCTCTAAAGCTAGTGAAGTCAACCCTCAAGATGAAGATGATGTTGAACAAATTGATAACCACTTGAACAGTGAACATTCCTTGGACACTTACTGTAGAAATAAGAAAGACCCTGAAGTTGAAATGAAAGAGCTAAAGATTCTATACAGTGAAAGTGTCCAAGAGCATCTTACACCTAACAACATGGGAGAAACTTACAAGTTATTGGAGATGGATCCTATTGGTAGCTCAGTTTTGCAGCAAGCGAATGACCTCAACTTTGATTCAGACTTTCCTTGGGTTGGGCGTGAAAAAACAGAGCCATGGTGGCGTATGACAGATAGAGATGAATTGGCTTCCTTTGTTGCACAGAGATCACTTGACCTTGTTGAGAATTGTGATCTCCCCTACCCTCTGAACACTCGTGTTAAGAGGGTTCCGTATCCTTATCTTGGACATTTTGATGACAATAGGTTGTTACCTTCATCTAAAGATTTGAAGGCACAAGCAGGTGGCCCGTCCAGTCCAACTGTTAGTAGACAAGGTAGTCTCATCTTAGGAAGTGCATATGGAAAGCAGTGGGCCTCATCTGTGGAGCAATCACAATATGGTTCAGATAAGGGAAATGGGTAATGTTTGGATTATATTTTTTTACTGTTTCTGCTGTGTCATTTTCTTCCTGAAGTTTTACATCTTGTTTCTCAGTTTAACAAGATAATTACTCACGTTATCTATATTTGTTTGTTTTGTAGTTAAGTTTTGGGTTAATCAAGCATCTTTACACTTTCATTGAAATCTCTCTCTCATCTAAGGTAACATTTGTTTAAAATTGTGATGGAAAATGTACACATACCGTTCAATTTGGCTTGAATTCCACCTCAATAGCATAAATGACTCTTGTATAAGTTTTTGGTGATGATTCATGCCTACTTCACATTGTAAATCTTCAGTCTTTTATCCAAATTTCAAATAAAATTTTTACAAAATGGGTAACATTGAATTTTGAACAAAAATGGAAATTACCAATTTACGATGGCCTGTTTAGCAAAGGGTTTCACAAACAATTTTCTATTTTCAAAAATCGGGACCAAAGAAACCAAGAATCAGAGAGCATCAAAAAGATGTTTTCAGTTGTTTTGAAACCAAACTTATGCTTTTTTTTTTTTTCCATGTGATTAAATTATATAACTATACATTATTTGAATTTCTATTTACTTTTTTGTTATTTTCATTTTTGGAAATCAATTTTTGGATATAATCATGATAAATGTTTTTTAATTACAAATTATTTTTCAGAACACTTTCTAAAAATGTGTTTTTGAAACAAATTTTCTAAAAACAATCCCAAACAGGGCTTGGGACCAAAGTGACATATTGGTGAAAGTGTAAGGGTGCCAAGTGTAATCAATCCTAAATTTTTTCTGTCACCCAAAAATTCAATGGTAGATAAGCATAAAACATTTTAAATAATTGGGATTTGCTACATGGATCAACTGTTTGGGGTTTGCACATCCACGCACAGAATTTGGAAAATCTTTCTTTTGTTAAACCTTATAATACAGTTTCTTCTTGTCTTTGTTCAATTTTGACGTGTGAACTGAAGTTTTAGCTGCTGGATTGAGTTCCTTTTACCTCTAGCATCGACTTCTGGCTGGTTGTGACTTTTTGATTGCTTTTCCTTTGCTGTTACTAAGATCCATGGATGAATTTGAGCAACCACTTGGGTATGAAATTATTTAGGCAGGCTTTGGTCTCAAGTATTACTATTTGGACCTCTACTGGAGGTGTAGTTGAGAACCATCTAGCGATCCAAAGCACACCAGCCTTTTTTCTATGTTAATAGTTACCTTTGACATTTTCTATAATCGTGACCATTCCCTCCCACCTTCGTCCCTTTCCTCTTCCTCTCCGAGGACCTTTTGTCTATAGACAATAATGCTGCCACCTGGATGGATGTTTACATTGTTGTCATTTAGCAAACACACTGACAAAACCTATGGATGTCCTGAGATTTCAAAGCCCTGATTTTGCCAATTTTTTTTTTCTTTTTCAATTTTTTTTTTTTGGTAGATCTGTGATCCTGATAATAGTTGGATTTATATTTTCTATTATATCCAAATTTATTTTAACCTTATCGCGGTTGGGTTGTTGTGATGTCTGGGACAGTGACTGCCCAACCCACAGAAGTATGACTGAAATGCAAAGTTCTGATGGAGATCACAGCAAGGCTTGGCTATTGGAAGCTCTCCGACATTCTCAAACCCGTGCAAGGGAGGCTGAGAAGGCTGCAAAACAATCTTCTGCAGAAAAGGATCACATCCTTATAAGCTCTTTTTGGTACAGGCATCACACCTTTTAGCCTACAAGCATTTGTTCCGGCTTCTTCAGCTTGAGAACCTTTACTTTCAGATTAAGAACAATAGCCAACCGATATCCAGTCTCTTCCCAATGGTGCTACCATGGACGACTCACGAAGCTAGGAAACTGCGGAGGAGCTTGAATAAGCCTGCCAAAGGAAAACGAGGCAAGGCAACCTTTCCTGGACGTGACATTAGAAAGTTCACTGTTGCTTTTGCTTTAGGCTTGAGTCTAGTTGGTGCTGGA
The DNA here is from genome assembly GCA_035590655.1 of Pouteria glomerata. NCBI lineage: Eukaryota > Viridiplantae > Streptophyta > Magnoliopsida > Ericales > Sapotaceae > Pouteria > Pouteria glomerata. Next base: position 45,356,493 of record JAVXUM010000017.1, on the reverse strand, counting down.
TTGCTCTTGGGGTGGACTGCTGGATGGCTGTTACCAACCTTCTGAGCTGTATGCATACAGATTTGATTTTCTGCTCTTTTGAGTAGATTGGTTATGTGGAAAGTTGCCCGGGGCTTTATTTTTTCAGTTCTTGCATGTATGTTGCCCGGGGCTTTATTTTTTCAGTTCTTGCATGTATGTATGTTTTTGCTTTTAGATTAGTCAAAAGTTTGTACCAAACCTCTGTTGAGTTTGTACTCTTACCCGTAAAGATGTTGTAAGAATGATATGATGAAAATGTTCAATTTACTTGAAAATGTCAGAGATGTTATTTACTTGGCCCTCTGATGATCTTCTTATTGTTCTATATTGACTATTTTTGTTGAGAGCTACGAGCCTACAACAGAAATCCAAATCGATTAAAAAGTTTTACGAAGCAGAAAAAATTCATCGAAATTATGTAGTTGTGTTTTATGGTTAATAATAATAAAAAAAAAAAAAATTGCGTTTCCATGTACTTATTTGTTCTGAAATGACATGCCTACGCTCTGGACAAAACCAAGATTCTTTTTTATCAAGAAATGAAATTTAAGAATAAGAAAAATTTACAAGCAAAAGATTAATAATTAATATGCATTTATCTTATTGTGTATATATTTTAAATTGTTATATACAAAAAAACATATCCAAAAAAAAAAAAAGAAACTAGTATAGTAAAATAATAGTAATAATAAACAAATAAAAAATGCAAAATGTGAAAATTCATTAAGGGTAGTGAGGGCGATTCACTGTCATTGGTAGGGAGGAAGTTAGGGGGGTGGCCGAAGGGGATGGTAGCTCCTCCATATTTCGAAAAATATTTTAAAGTCTTAGTATAATTTTAGCAGAAGTTTGAATATATCTTAATGCTTATTCCTTTATTTATTTATTTATTTACTTTTAACTTCTAATAACCCTCCATTGTCTCTAGTTTTTCAAATCCCCCCAAAATTCAATTTCTCGATGTGTCCCTAATCACATGTTAATTACCTCCTTTTTTTTTTTTTTTTTTGGCTATATATATTCTTTGACTGTTAAAAACTAACCTTACAGTTTGTTTTCCTCCTTTTATCCTCTCTCTCTCTCTCTCTCTCTTTCTCTCTCTCTCTCAAATATTATTTTATATTGAGTTGTTGATAATAAGCTTAAAATTTTAATATGATAAATTACAGTTACCTTCTCTTAACATTTGAGCAATTATACTTAACACTCACAACATTTAAAAGTTATACTTACCTCCCATATTTTAAAATAGTGTTAACATTAATTCTCTTTTGATAAAATTAACCATTAAAACTAAACATAAAATGCCAAATTGAACAAAATTTTAAATATTTTTCTTATTTTACCTTTCATTTTCTCACATCTTGTCAATTTTTTATTAAAATTTTCAAAAACTACTTGTTTTTACTTATTTTTAAGAATTTTTGTAAAGAAAACTGATGAAAATATGAAAAATGGAAGGATAAAATAGAAAAAATATATAAAATTTTAGTTATTTTAATATTTTTTATTAAGTTTTGATAGTTAATTTTATTGAAAATGAGTCAATATTAACAACATTTCAAAATAAGAAAGATTAGTATAATTTTTAAATGTTGTGGATGTTAAGTATAATTACTCAAATGTTAAAATGAAATAAGTATAATTTACCCATTTTAAAAGCATTCGGGGTAAGAATAATTCTATGGGCCCGATTGGATGCTGGTGTTTGGTGCTCCAACAAATATTGAAAAACTCTAAAAAATTCTAAAATTCTCTATCACTTTTTACACATTCACACCTATTACAACTCTAAAAAAAATTGCATAACTTAAGTTCGATTAATAGAATAGCTGCAATTTTTTTTTAATGTGACCACCGTCATCTAAGTTACAAAATAAGATTCATTGTCAATATTTTTTAAAGAGATTTGAAAACCGTTCCGACAGATTTCTCTGCAAAAGTCAATATCTTTCACTATTCATCTCTGAAAAACGTGATTTGCCACCAAATACCTAAATATTACTCAAACTACGTTTTTCATTGTTTTCTGTTATTTTTTGTTGCACCAAACATTCCCTAAAATTTTAGAGGTTTGATTTATAAAGGGTTTATAAAATAATAAGGGGTATTATTTATGGATAGTGGGCCCATATTAATGTGATATTTATGAAGGATAGATAAAAAAAATAATTTGTTTGGATAGAATATTAAGAGGAGGTGATAAATAGTACTTGGTCTGGATGATTTTTTAAAAAGGGTGTATAAGGATAAATGTATGATGTAAAAAATTGTCAAATAACTTTTTTACCATTATGCTATCCTAAACAGACCAATTTCATCATTGGTAAAAGGGGTAAAACGGATCAATTTTATCATTGGTAAGGTGTATTATTTTTAGAGACGTCAAATCATCTCTAAAAATAATACACTTCTCTCGCAAAAAATTTTCAAGCAAAAATTTTCCAAGGAAGCTTTTTGCTTCCCAAACCAAACAAAAAATGTCACATTAGGGAGTAATATGAGAGTATTATTTATGGAAGGAGTGTTTACCGGTATCCAATTGAGCCTAATATGTTTAAAATTTTGTAGTTATTTAAATTTTTGGTAATTTTTTTTTTAGTATTTTATGTTATGTGATGAATAAAATAAATATTAATGATAAAATTAGTTGAACCAGATTTAAAGGGAACTTTTTTTCACCGGCTTCGTTTATGCTCTTACGTAAACCGGGCCATTATTTGACGATAATTTTTGATAAAATTTTTGGTTGGACGATATTGCCCTCACATTATTCAGGTAAATATAAATTGGCAAGAAAAATCACGAAAAACAGCCATAACCCCATAAGCTCAACCTAAGGGGGAAAAATGGTTACCTTTCAAATTTAACTTATAAAAGAGTGGGCTATAAATGGCCCAACTATCTTTAAGAGAGCCCACCCGGTATTCGGTCACAGATGGTCTACTGCGTGCTTGCCAAAGAGAATTGTAGGTCCATTTCGAAGACAGAGAGAGAGAGAGAGAGAGGAGAAGAGAGAGGAACTCGGAGGTACAAGGAAGAAGAAGTAACGAGAAGAGAGATGGCGGTGATGGAGAAGTTGAAAATGTTCGTAGTTCAAGAGCCCGTGGTTGCGGCTTCTTGCCTCATCGCTGGCGTTGGTAAGCTTCCTCTTATTGGTTTCTATACCATTCCTTGCCCTCCCTGCAAACCCTAACTTCCCATTTAATTTCATCTTTCAAATCTAAAACCTATGCTAAATCAATCCAAAAATATTGTGTACAATTTTACGTTTTGTTTTTTTCAAATCGCTGTTGTTTTATATGGGCCATGCAAATCGAAGTTGATGTGATTTCGATATTGTTGAAAGATCTTATTTTCAATTTCAGATGATGTTTTGCTGCTGTTTCTGATATTAAACATCTAATGTGACAGAGGCCTCCTAATCAGAAGATGTTTGTTAAATTTGAATTTGGGAATATAACGTAGAGATCTACCGCCCAGTGTTAGCTTCAGAGTAACTCATCAAATCTCTTGTAACCTTTAAGGGTGTGTCTGGGGAGGGAAAAGAAAAGTGGAAGGAAGAGGTTGGAAAAAAAAATGTAGAAAGGCAAAATTAAATGAAAAACCTTTAGTTTATTTTATTTTTTAGTACGGTTAGAAAAATGTGAAGAAAATAAATAGCTATTTGTCAGAAGAGATGAAAAATTTTTGTGTAATCAATCATAAAAAGTAGTATATATGATTAATTTCATTTCTTTGCTTTTCTTTTACCTCCACAATTCCGGGTTCCAAGCACCCTAAAGAAATTCTGTGTCATAGGACTGTTATCTTCAATGACATCCTTGCATTTATTTCTCTCCTAATAACCCGCATTAAGGCAGATTCAGATCACTTATAAATGAAAAAAAAATAATGGTACCTCTCGAATTATGAATGCTACCGTAAGCATTTTTAAAATAAATTAAATTCTCTTGGCCTCCATCTACAGAATACAGGTCTATCAAGCACAATCTCTCCTACCATCAATATATTGCCTGGCAACACTTATTCCAAAAAATAATGTGCTTTGGCTGTTAAATTTGCATAAAAAGAAAAAAAAAAAAGGTTGCCTTTTTTTCTCATACTCATGTTGTTATTGATTCAAGTTCGTATCGGGTACAAATAGGTGGGCTTGATACCCATGTGCAGAGAATGTTCTATGCTTTTTTTTTTTTTCAATTTAAGTCTTGTTGAAGGACATTATGCAAACCTTATGAATACGTATTTGTTGTTTCTTCCACTTTTGGTGCAAAGTTGGATTTTTGAATGAAGTGTTGAATAAGGTCCTTAAATATAGTGATATCACTGAAAAAAATGAATGAAATATTTCTAGGTTTACTTGGCATGTATTATAGGTTGGACGAGTTCTTTGCAAGTTGTGTGTGGGGAGGAGGCTTTGGCAGGAGGATCCTTAGAATGAGGCAAGAGCCTTGACAAGGAGTCTCTGAATATAAGTAGAAGGTGATCGTTGAATGACTTGAGGAGCCGCTGGAGGAAGGTGAGGGAAGGGCAAGGCCACACGGAAAGAGAGAGAGGGATAGACTAATTTCAGTGCCATTGAATGTCTGGGGGTGAAGTTAGTTAGTTGTGAGTTAACAAGGGTCCTAAGTTGTATTTATAGTAATGAAGTCCTAGGTAGGTGAGTTTTTTGGTAGGAGAGTGGGAATGCTGGCTTGAGCTATGATCAATGATCCCTAAAGATGAAAGGTGCATCATCCATGCATGCAACTCTGAATGTCAGGGATAAATCTGGGCTAAGGGTGACAGAAAATAGGGTGTTAGGAGTTGATGGCAACAGGGCCTAAGACTTTGATGACTATCTGGATTGATGGTGAGAGATCATTGGACGTCAGTCTAAGGTATGGGAATTTGAGGCCACTTGGTGATGGTAGGTGATGCTAATTAACGCGGTAAGTGAGGTTTTTGACGTTCTTTTAGAAGGTTGAGGTACCATTGATGATCCTTAATAGATTCTCAGCATTCCCTTGATCGTGCCTTCTATCCACAGCCCTCACGAGCTCCCGAGTAAGATCTTTTGGAGATGCTCTTAAGTGAGTTATTGAGTGTGCAAGGTGTAGCTCACCATTCCATGGAGTTCGTATCCTTGGGTTGTCCATCTGAGGATTCTTGAGTTATGTATCGGCGATAGCTAAAAGTTAAGACAATACTTTATGCTTCTATTGGTTGACAACGGTAAGGATAGAGCAAAAGAGTTGGAGATTTGTGTCAAATCCAACTTTTAGTTTCAGCTTGTGAAATTTTAATCTTTCTTTATAATAAAAATGGAGCATTGTTGGCCGTGTAAGTTAGTAGTTTGAAGTTTTGGATGCGTATAACACAACTCTGGTCAAAATTGTGTCTAATAACACTGTGTTAGTAACCAGAAAGGGAATTTGCAAAATTAATGTAATCTGAAGGGCTGAGTGGTTGTAATGGGTGGCATCCCCTGATGTGTTCTATTAACAAAATTTCTACTTTTATTCATCAAAAAAATGTAATCTGAAGGTAATCACTATCATATGCAAGGGATGTTTTTGTCTTATTAGTTCTTTGTTGTGAATATTTCAGGCCTCTTCCTTCCAGCTGTAGTGAGGCCCATACTAGACTCCTTGGAGACATCCAAGCAAGTACCGCCACCCGCTTTAAATGATGTGAGTGTCAAAGTTTCTTACATTCATATGACCAAATATCTTATTCTTTGCCATATTATTGGTCTAGTTATTTTCTTAGTTTATGTAGCTTGTTTTTTATATCATAAAATATGTTGCCAGGGTGTTGGTCCTGGGTAACAGAGGATGCTGAGGGGGGTAACTTTTGGCATTATTACCTCAAAGCGGCTTCTTTCAGACTCAAATCCACATTCTCACGCATGCCTGCATTCGCTTAGACTTGTTTTTAATTACACTTAAAATGTTAAACCCCCCTTTTTTTGTGCAGAAGTTAAAACGTCCTACTTCTTTTATGTTGGAAAGTTGTAGTCACCGGTCAGTGGCACAATTTCATATAAACTTTTTTTTTTTTGGTGGGGAAAAATGTCAATTTCATGTTAAACATATCATCGCTTCTTTGAGAAATCTTTCCTGAACATTATACTAGATCAGTATGCTATTTCAAGATGTGGTGGTATGGTTTGCTCTGTAGTTCGGATGGGCTAATCTTAGAAAGAGGTGTCTGCAAACCTGTTTGCTCACCCTACACAATGTTGCAACCTGTCTCTTCTATCTTGAAATGTTCCACGTCAGTCAAAGTGGATTACTAACTTGGCTATACTTTGAATCCTTACACTAAATCTCATTCGTAACAATTAACTCCCCAGACTTTGAATTTGTTGTAATCTGGAGTTTCCATTTCTGAATTCTCCATTGACTGACCACATGACCATCTTTAGGGGTTGAAAATGTAAAACGTACACTTTATTCTATATTTCTACTGAAAACACCTACTTCAATTCATTGTATATATGATTGGGTCATTAATATGTTCTTACACTGAGCAAAAGTGATTCTTTTGGTTGGAATATGTTGAGTACATGTAACCAAACCAAACTAAAGCAAACCAAACCAAGCCTTTTTCCCACTAGGTGGGGTTAGCTATATGGATTTGACGACGCCAATCAAATCTATTGAGG
>JAVXUM010000017.1:45215288-45234178 GCA_035590655.1 Pouteria glomerata | reverse complement strand
AGTTGAGCGTCTACTGCAGCGGCAGTAGTAGCGCCAACGGCGTCATTTGATGTGTTTTTTTCGTTTATTTCATGTCATGTATTAGGTGATTTTGATCGACGTTAGATTAATTTTTTATTCAAAAAATAAAATGAAATAAAGAAATTAATAAATAATAAAATACCACGCACTTGATTTTTTTGATTAAAAAATGTACCAAAAAAGTACAATAATTTGATATAAAAGTGATATGTGATAGAATTTAATTTTAAGAAAATAAAAAAATTAGTAAAAATTAATGAATTTTAATTAATTTTGTTATTCTAAACGAAACCCAAATAAAAATATAAAAAAATGGTACCATTTTTACTGACTTATACCGTGTAATTTTTTAAATAAAAAATCAAAATCACCTAATATATCTGTTACCAGACATGAAATAAACGAAAAAAACACCAAACGACATTGTTTGGCGCTACTGTTACCGCTGCAGTAGACGCTCTACTGCAGCCCCCGCGTTATGGGTTGGGGGAGAGAGAGAGAGAGAGAATTGTGAATAGGTAGCGAAGGAAACGGTTTGTGACGTGAGAAGATTGACTGAAGATCAGGGTCTGTGCGTATAAGAAAAGCAATAATTATGCTAAAAAAAAACCCAAAAAAAAAAAAGAATGGCAATAATGAAAAGGGCCTCTCTCTGACGCTTTCATCAGAAAAGAAGGCCCGTACCGATAGGCTCTTCTCCACTCTCTCTGTTTAAAAAGATAGCTTCAAGATTTGTTTCCGTCTCTGCTATGATCAAGTTCGTTTGTTGTGACGAGAAATTATTAAAATTTAATAAAAATATGAATAATTATTTATTTGTTATTTTATTATATAGATTATAACCTCATATTTTTTTATTAAATTTTATCATTTTTTATCATTTCAAACACTAACAAATCAAATCATTGACTTAACATTTATGTATTAGATTAACAGTTATTATTATACAAATCAAATCAACAATTGTTATTCATCTTCATTTCGGTGTCTTTGGTACGAGTAAATACTAATTTATATAATAAATTAACTCAACTGATTTGATATTTATATATTAGATTAATTGTTAAAATTTTATTTTATTTTATTAAGAATTAAGATCCATTCAAATAAATACTAGTCTAAAAAATATCCCGAGAAATAGCACGTTTCTTTAATTGGTGTTTGAATAATAAAAAATATAAAATATTAATATAAAAATAATATAAAATAAAATTAAATGAAAAAAATAAAAAAATATTAATAAAATTAATAAATTTTAATGAATTTTAATGAATTTTGAACCTCCAAGTAATCCTTAGACCAGTTGCGAGTCAAAGCACTAGAGCATATTAGGAACTAGACGACGAAAGTTGCAACAACATCGTGGGTTTCTATTTTTGTGTTCAGTTTTTGTGTTTAAATTTATATTTTTATTTTTATAATAAAAAAAATAAAAATTTTAAAATACATTTTACTAATGATAATTATTAGTTAGTAGTGGTAGCTGTTAATTAATTAAATTTAATTATATTAATTATTAAAAGTAATTCAATCTAATTTAAATAAAATATATTAAATATATTTATTATATTATTTATTATAAATAATTTAATAAATAATTTTTTATTAATTTAACTAATTAAATTCAATTATAATTAATATAATCTAGCTAATTAATATATTTAATATATAAAATTAATTATTGATAAATTAATTAGATAGTTTTATATAACAATTGAATAGTTTTATATTAAATAATAATATATTTGACAGAGAATGAAGATGGATTAGGATAGTGGCACTAGTGGAAAGTGCTGGTAGGATGTTAATAGTGACCAGCAAACGATAGTGATTATGGCTGTGACTGATAATAGTTGTGTAAAAAATTAAAAAGTGAAAATAAAAATTTGAGAAAATATTTTTTTTTATATTTTTATAATTTTTAAAAATTTTAAAAACATTCTTTAGTTTTTTAAAATCTGAAAACAAATTTTCTAAATGAGTTTTTATGTTCAATTTTTTTTGAAAAAAGTGAGAACAAAAATAAATGAAAATAAAATGATTACCAAAAATGTCCTTAGCAATTGCTCCAACTAAGGTACTATTTTCTTGTATTTTTTTAAAAAAATTACTAGTTGTAATTTTTAGAATATTTAGTGAAGTAAGTAATAATTTTTAACAATTTTGTAACTTTTAGATATTTGATAAAATTTTTAATGATTTTTGACAATTTTTAGTAATTTTTGACAACTTTTAATAGCTTTTAAGTTAAATAATTTATTTTATTTGAGTAAAAAATGACAAAAAAAATAATATTTTGTCATATCCAAAAAAAACAAAATTTAATAAATTTTCACTGAAAATTAAGTTATCAAACAGTGCTTAAAAAAGAGGTGCTGTGCTTATTCAGACATATTAAAAAACACGAATTCGCAGAGTGAGAAAAATAATACACACAAACTAGTAGAAAACAAAAGTCAATGTTAGGTTGGATAAAAAATGAGGAGGAGGAAAATACGTGAGGGAATAATGCCCTATTTCTATTATTTGTTAGAGAAAAGAGGGTGGAAGATAGGATGAATGGTGAGAGTAAGATTCACACATTATCTTTCTAAATTAGTGTTGATTAGTTTGATGTATGAAATTATATAATATTTTTTATGTAAAATATAATTTTAAAAATATTATAAAATATTTTAATAAAGTTACATGATCTTTTAAAATAAGTATTGAGTTATTTTTCATATTTAAATTTATTTGTGTTAATGTTTGTGAGAGGATAGAGTGATCATAGTCGAGTTTTTATACTAATACTAAAAGTTTATATTTTACCAAAATTTAATCCGACCTATTTCTAAAAATTAAAATTGTTCTAAAATATATGTTAAATTATAAACTTACCAAATTGATATGATCTCTTTTTTATTTCAATTTATTTGTTAATTTTAATACGTGGTTTTATTTTTAATTCTTTAATCATTTTGCAAAATTAGCTTGAGCTAAAAAAAAATATTAATCTTAAACGTATTAGATTAATTTATAAATGGTCTTATAAGAAATAACTTAAAAATTGAGTATTGTTTTTGTTAATGTTTGTTGAACTTAAAGAGAAAATTTCTTTCCAGCCTAATTAATATCATATTTGAATACAAATGCATCATATTAGTTAGTTAAAAAAAAAAAAAAGAACACTGTCATTTTAGTCAAAAAAAAAAAAAGATAAAAACGGCACCGTTTTAAAATTATTGCAACAGTTATAATCATCATTTTTTATATATTTAGTGAAGTAAGTAATAATTTTTAACAATTTTTTGTAACTTTTAGATATTTGATAAAATTTTTAATGATTTTTGACAACTTTTAATAGCTTTTAAGTTAAATAATTTATTTTATTTGAGTAAAAAATAACAAAAAAAAGTAATATTTTGTCATATATCCAAAAAAACAAAATTTAATAATTTTTCACTGAAAATTAAGTTACCAAATAGTGCTTAAAAAAGAGGTGTTGTGCTTATTCGGACATATTAAAAATCCATTGAAATCGTAGTTAATTATAAAAAAATTAGAGATATTATAAAAAGAAAAAAATAAAAAAAAGGAATAATAAAAGTAAACTATTTCAAAGATCAACACAAAAATCATCAAACTAGCTATTTCAAGATTTTTCGGTTAAGATAACTCTGACCGTGACAGTCCCGCATCAAATGAGAGAAAGGTCCTGAGTGGAATTGCATTTGTTATAATTTTATTACATATTTTGTCAATTTTTGTTATTAAAATATGATTTAAATTAAGTTAGTGATAGCTTATTTGTATACGCTACATATTTCAAAATATTATATAAATACATTTACCATGCATAGCACTGACTCACAGCTTGCATGGGCCCGCTTGTCAAACTAATTTTCCGTAAAAAAATTAACTTTTTTGGGCGATTATGATAGAAAGTTAATTTTATAATTATTATAAAATAAATATAAATATTAAATAAAAGTATATACATTAAATTAAAGTAAGGATGTGATAATCTAAAATATTATAAAAATTAAGATTTCATGCTTATGCTAAAAATAAAATTATTATTTTAATTTGTCAATATATATATGTATATTAAATACAAGTTTTTCAAACTATTAATGTATTTTAAGTGCGTTTGATTTACCGATAAATGTTAAAAATTTTTAATTATTTATAAAAATTATTATTTTTTTTATCTTACTGTACAAATTACGAACTCACAATTTATCTCATTTTTTATTACTCTAAAAACACTATTTTTATAAAAAGGGCAATATTATTACCAAAGTAAACATTTTTTATTTTTTAATGTTAAATCTCAATTCTTGCAATAATTATAAGTTTTGATTATGTATTCATACAAACTTTGTACGATAAACTAGACACGTCAAATTATTACAAAATTTTTCTTAAAAGGTAAGAAAATCGAAAATTCTTAAAACTTTATTTCATAATTATATTATTTATACTTTAACAATTTAGTCATCATAAATCCGACAAATGATTATGAGTGTGCAAAAGGCTTACGTCCGGCTAATATGTTACAAAATTTGTGAAAATAAAAATCGATCATTCTAAAAAAGGAATCTTATTTTTTGAATTATTTTTATTTTTCTATTTTATTATTTATTATTCTAATTTAATTTAATGATAGATTTCTATATCTATATGTTTGATGTATCTATATAATCTATAAATAGAAATAAAATGAATGACAATTAGAATGAATAATTCGTGAATAATTAATCAAGAGAATTTTTAAAATCATGAAAAATACAAAAAAACCCTTGGATCTAATTATACCATTCTATTATATTAACGTAAAAAAAAAAAAAAAAAAATGTTTCTCATTTGTACTTAAAATTGTGTTTGCATACATGAATATTTCAATATTCAATTAGTACTTACTTTATCCTTTGATTAATTAATAATTAGATTTCTATTTTTTATAATTTTAAATTATGAGACAATTATAATATATTTGTCTTATAACACAATTATAATATATTTGTCAATGGACATAAAACATAGCAGCTTATTAAAAAAATCATCATTATGAAAAAAAAGTCGTTTAATAATGCAATTAACAAAAATTGATGACTAGTTCTCTAGAAACCAACTACTTCCATGGTTCATGAAAACATCTTTGAATTTTTTCTTTTCAATGCTAATAAAATAAATTTTAGTAAAATAATTAAATTAGACTATTTCAAGATTCAATTCAATTGACTGTATTGACTAATTCATTTTGGTTATGATAATTTAATTTAATCGTGAAATCCCATATCGAATGGGAGCTAGAAAGGTCACGGAATGGAGTTGTATTTATTATAATTTTATTACATATTTTGTCAATTTTTTGTTATTTAAAAATGATTTAAGTTAATTTATTAATAGTTAATTTATATATGCTACATATTTCAAAAATAATATTTTTACATTTAAAATATAATGCTATGTGTAGCACTCATTCCAAGCTTGTATGGACTCATTTTTGGGGACCATTACTCATATGATAGAAAGTTAAATTTTATGCATTAAAAAAAAGACAGAGAGACTGACAATCTCCTTATTATGTAAGAATATTTGGAACTGAACACAGATGACAAAGAATTTAGTCTTTTAAAATGTGAAATTGAAAAAAATAGAGACACATAAAATAAAAAAATAAATTAGCTTAGTTTTCGGTTAATTTATGGTTATGAAATAATTTACAAGTTCTTTAGACAATAATTTAAATTATTTTTTTAATTTACGATTCTGATATAATTTTCAGGTTCTATACTATTGCTAAAGGTTTACGGTCATTTTTAAAATGAGGCTCTTTTTTTTTTTTTTTTGGTAATTCACTTTTAGAATGAGGTTATCGTATCATTTAAATGAATTTCACATAAGAGATAATATAGTATCATTGATGGACCACTCTATTTTACTAAAAGTACTTGAAAATAATAAAAAATCTTGAATAATTGTGAAAGTAAACATTAATATTTAGGACATCAAATATGAGTTAGTTGATTTTTTATGGGTTAGTTAAAAGATTATTTGTGTCATAACTTTTACAATTAACTGGCAATTGAAAATAAAGTTGCAATTAACTAATATGGTAGAAATTACAAATAATTAATACGAAAGAAATTTCATCTAATAGTTATTCCTTGTGCTCTAGTAATAAAAGCAAATATTTTTATCTAGAGGCAAGCTTGACCTTCATGTATTTCCCATTATTTTAATTTTATTATGATATTTTTCTTTATTTGCTTCATCATTATCTCTTTTTAAAATAGTTAAAATGGTACACATCTCGTTCTAAGGCTCTGTTTGGTGAATCAAATTTCACCAAATTTCACAAAATTTTAACTGTTTTTTTGTACTTTCTTCCAATTAAATTTTAACACATATCACCTTTATATCAAATTAATTTTTTTTTTATTGTACTTTTTGCAAAACTTTTTTCTTCGAAACACCCCTAAGTAGTCAAGTGGTGCCTTTATTAAAACATTATCCGGAGAGAATGTCCTTTTACGCGTGTTCGCATATATTTGAGAACTTATCTGGTAATTTTTAAAGATTTGATAATATACATATATAATGTCTACAAACATAAAAATATACATCTTTCAAATTGTATTAAAATTTATTAGTCCCTTTTACAATTATTATGCGATTAATCTTAACTTATTTTTCTAGAGTTCATATGCCTAAGCGATTATTATAGGCAAGTTCTTAGTAAAATTATATATGGTATTATTTTCAATTGCCAAGGAACTACATTAATTTTTTGTTATTATGCATATTTCTTCATATTCTGCTGGCTTATTATATATAAAAGTACCACATTAGTTTAGTTATGTTCCTTATTTTAGCATTTGTCTTAGTTAATATTGTTGTTCCCCGCGATCAACAGTACCAAGTGAAGTGCCGCCGCCGCCGCATCCTCCTCCTCAAACTTAGTACTCTACATGGATTAACTTAGGATTAACTTAGTTTCTTTTTCAATTGTTTTGGATACTATGAATTAACCTAGGTTTTCCTTCAATTGCGCTGGATACTATGGATTAACTTAAGCTCTCCTTCGATTGTGTTCGATATTATGAATTCAACGATATGTTAAAAAAAAAAAAAAAAAAGATATTTAAAATTATTTTTCTTATACAGAGATGATAAGAAATATGGTAAAAAGTATATAATCACATAAATAAATAAATAAATAAATAAATCAAATCATTAAAAAATACATTTCATTTTCTTATAATTTTTAATCCAGCAAAAGTATAAGTTTTTCTTTCTCCTTAATTCATTCCCTTTTCTTTTCTTTCCATTTTAAGATTTTACAGTTGAAAAGCTGTGCAATGTCTAATAACATATTTAATGAGAATCATCCGTTACTTGGCTGCATTTCAATCTAAAATGTTCTAATTATTTTCAATCGCATTTTTTTTTTTGTTACGGGGTAGGTTTTAAGTAACACTAGAACTACTTAAAACATTTTTCTAATAAAGCTTCTTTACTTCTTCTTTTCTTTTCATTTTTATGGGTGTTTCTATATCCTAAGCTTAAAATCGTTAAATAAACGTATGCAAAATTCATGACCTTAAACTATATTAATTAGCTATACTTAATTGGATGGTGTACTTTTTTTTTTGGGGGGGGGAATATTTACCATTTTATCCCTTATATTTTTAGGTGAAAATCACATATATCCCTTAAATTTTAAAAACTTATCTCATACTTCTTATACTTGACATTAAAATGAAATTATAAGTGGTGTTAAATTTTTAAGTAAGAGGACAAAAATATCTACTAAATATAAAAAAGAATCAGGGTTGTAATCTGTAAGTAATATAAACTATAAGGGGTATAAGTGTAATTTTCAAAGTTATCAAGAGTTAAAACCGTTATCTTTGACGGATTTTATAACAATTTTACTTCAGTCTAAATATGAGAGATGTAAAGATTAATTTTTGAAATTCAGAAGAGACAAATGATTTTTATCTTAAGTACAAAAGGTATAAAGGTAATTATTTTTATTTATTTTGACTACTTTTTTTGTACATTAAGTCACTAATATTAAATTCATGTATTCTTGAACTTGATATTTTCAAGTGCACTGATAACGACATATAAACCAACATATGCACAAATGCTATTTTTTTGTTTGGATTATTTTTTTTTCATCATCTTATAGCTCAATTTTACTTTTAAAATTTTATCATGCTTGAATATTATATATACATATATAAAAGTATTGATGTATTAATGAATATATTAGGAGGATCTACCAATTTCTTGGGATTGGCGGGATGACAATGTTTTAACTGAAGTTAAAAATCAGAAGATGTGTGGTAAGTAAGACTAGAATTATTTTTACTTTTTTTGATAATTTTTAGAATATAACGTTTTAATATAATGTGTTATTGGCATTATTATTGCGAATAAAAAAAATATTCCAATGTCATTTTAACTGTTTGCTAATAAACTAATAAAATACATTATTTTATTTTGCATAGATATGTGCTGGGCTATTGTTGTAGCAGAATCTATAACAGCTGCATATAATATCAAACATAGAGATGATCATAAAGAATTTTCTTCCAAGGAGCTTCTCGATTGTTGTGAATTAAAACCGCCGAAGTGTTACCCATATAGTTTTCACAAAGCTTTTAATTATATTATAGAAAAAGGGATCAGTAACGAAAAGGACTATCCTTTTGAACCAGTTAAGGGTTGTTGCAGAGATAAATATGATGGTCAAGAGGTAACAGCATAATATTTATTTTTATATATCTCTTTATGAACATGTGTTTGTATACATTATCTAACATTTATATTTTTTATTAGGTAACTAAGATTACTTCATACAAAAAAATAGATCATAATGATGAACCAGAACTTTTGAAGAGAGTAAAGGAACAACCGGTTACTGGTGCCATACTTGCGACTCACACATTTAAATACCTTGGAAAGGTATGTTCAGTTAGTTTTTTTATTGTTACATTACAAATAATTTAATCATTTTTATTGGTTTAAATGCTATATAAAAAAAAAAACTACCTCGTTTTTTTTTACATACTATGTAATAGGAAATATATGAAGGGGCAGAAGATTATATAGTGCTTAATGGGAAAAGAATTAGACATGCAATATTAATAATTGGATATGGATTTGATCAACAAAAAGAGAAGAGTTATTGGATCATAAAAAATTCGTATGGCAATTCATGGGGAGATGGCAGATATGGAAGAATTATCAGAAAATCCAGTCTTCCACCAGAAAAGGATCCTGTAATTTCTAGTACTTATATTCCAATTCTTGAATAGGTACGTATTATATAATTGATACATGTATATCACATATTTTGTAAATTTAGTTTGCTTTTAACGCACGATGCTATAATTATTTATTTATTTATTTTTTAAGGTTGCATTATGAATAAGCATATTTTTGACACCTGAAAGTTGTTATGAAAAAATAGCCAAGAGAAAGCAATGATTCTGCTATGAAAGGAGTACTCTTGAAAGAATCTCAACGAAGAATTCTGGAAGCTAAGGAATCACACAATAATGTTTGCTAATAGTTCATTTGGTTACAAGAACATAGGGGAACTTATCAAGCCAATTGCTTTAGCTTAATTCTCATGCTTTATTCAATTTAATTTCTATTTTCTGATTGGTTGTTAAAGCAGAACCATTAAAGTCCGTTAATTTTTCACAACATTTTTTTTCTTAATTTTGGTGAATGACAAATGACTCCTTATAAGAAATTGTATTTTTTAGAAATTGTAATATATGCGTAGTTGGATCTTTGTAATTTTTATTTCATTTATTTAGGAATGGAGGATAAAGTAAAAAATATTATAATATTTTTTAAAATATATTGATTTCTGGTAGACATTAATGAAAATAATGAAAATTACCAAGGACATAATAGATACAATCATAAAAAAATTTCAATAAAAGCTTGTTGCCCTTGTTATAGCCAAATTGGAGGTGAAAGAGAGCTAACGCCTCATTTGGTTTATTTTTTTATTTTTTATTTTCTATTTTGAACTTATTTTCTATTTTGCGCTTTCGAAAACAACAAGAATAATTCAAAACGTATTTGGTCACTTATAGTTTCCAATTTTGTTTTAGAAAATAGAAAATGAGTTAACACATAAAATAAAAAATAGTAAAAAGTTATTTTGAGTATTTTTAACCCAAACCAAGGAAAATAAGACATTTTTTGTTTCCTTATTTTGAGATTTTGAAAATATAAAACATATAAAATAGAATACAGAAAACAAAAACAAAAAATCAAACCAAATGCCACCTAAGTTATCGGAAGTAAATGGTTACTTCCATTTTTTTTCCTTCCCTCTCATTCACCTCCTTCCATACAATGTATATCTTTTCACCTCTTCTTATTTATTTCCTTTCACTTCCTTACAAATAAAGGTTATGTTGATGTTTAAATCTATTAATATCTATCTTAATTTAGCACAATCTTTTTTTTTTTCTTTTAATTTTGTTGTCAGACAATTGATTAGTTGTGATGAAAAAGATTTACGAGTCCACAAAAGATGTAGCAGGTGTTTCATTTTTTTTTTAAAATGTCTTTGTTCAATGTTGGAGGTTATTTAAGTGAAGTTCTATAGCTAACTAATTTTGAGTTTTCTTCATCATTTTTTCATCCTTTTGTGTTCCTATTACATTTAAGCAATCAACCTAAAGAATGGTTCTAGAAAAAATGACTCCATTAAAGCAGTTGGTATGTTTGTATTAAATCATGGAAAAGCATCATTTCATTAATTGAACTTTTAATAATATTTTGGCTAGGTAAATTAATTATATCTTAATTTGATTATTGGTTGTTATGCTATTGGTTTAGTGATGCACTTGAATCAATACAGCTGTTGATTTTAGGTTTGAGTATATATTTTATAAGCAAAATTAATTTGTTGTTGCTTGGTTGTCTCTAATCTATCTACATGAAACCCTTGCCCTATATAACTTTTCTTGTCTTGCTTGCTGATATGCCTATATGAATTTGTACGTTTTACTTCAATTTTTGTTTACTATTTTGCTTATTATCGCTTACCCATACAGAGATAGGGAAACGTGAAGGAGTGATTGTTGGGTTGCATCATAATGCCAATGATTTTGTGCTTGAGGAATGTAATTTTTTAAGTGTAAGCATTGACCTCCCTTGAGGTTTTGAGAAAGGATATTTTTTTTTTGTTGAAACAAACCTGAAAAATCTTAATTGTTTATTCCTTTGACTCTCCTGATGAATCATAAATTAGAATTAATCCTTATCTGTATATTGAATGGCAGCTGATGCTATTTGAGGTAGAATACTTTCGGTAGATATAACATATAATAGAATGAATTAAACATTGAATGGTTGCAATGTCTTTGAGAAAAAATAATGAATTGTGTTAATAAATTGTTGGTTTTAAACTCAGTGTTGAAATATATTCCCTTGATGAAATGTAGAAATAGGTTTATGTAGTAAGGAATGATGTTGTCAACTTTGGTTTCAGAGTTTAAAATTGTGATGTTAACGTTCAAGATGAATTAGAACTCAAATAAATTGCGAGAAATTAAGTTTAGTTAGAATACACTCTTTAAATACAAAATGTTGCGTGCATTTATTGTGTTGATTGCGAGGCTAATTTTGGTAGGGAAAAAAAAAAGATTTTATTCTTGAAGAAAGTTAGATGTTAATGTTCAAGTCTACAAATATCTAATCTTAATTTACACCACTTTTTAATTCTTTCTTTTAATTTTACTAACAGACAACTGATTAGTTGTGATGAGAAAGATTTAGAAATTTACAAAAGACGTAGGTGTTTTATTGTTTTTAATATTTTTGTTTAAATGTTGAAAGTTATTTAAGTGATGCTCTACATATAACTTATTTTGAGGTTTCGTTGTCACTTTTTCTTATTTTTTTTATTCAAAGTAGGTTCAAGCAATCAACCCAAAGAATGGTTTTGGAAAGATCCAATTGATTAATTTGGTTAGTAGGAATGTATTACATCATGGAAAAGCATCATTTGATTTATTAAATTGTTACTATTGTTTTGGTTAGGTAAGCTAGTTATACCTTGAAATGATTATTGGTTGTTATGCTATTAGTGTGGTGTGCACTTGAATCAAAATTTTTATTGATTTTACATTTGAGATATATTTTAAAAACAAAATGATTTTTTGTTGCTTGCTTGTTTCTAATCTATCTACTTTATATCCTTGCGCTTTATAACTTTTCTTGTCTTATTTATTGTTATGCCTATATGAATTTTTACATTTTATCTTTATTTTTGTTTATTATTGCCACCCTAAACAAAGAAATAGGAACGCAAAGGAGTGATTGTTATGCTGCACCATAATGCAAATGATTTTATTCTTGAGAAATGTAATTATTTGAGAGTAATTTACATTGACCTCCCTTAAGGTCTAGAGAAAAACAGTTTTTCTTTTTTTTTTTTTTTTTGAACAAGCTTGAAAAAACTTAATTTTTTTTATCCTTTTGATTATTCTGACAAATCATAAATTACAGCTATTCTTTTTTTGTATCTTGGATGGCAGCTAATACTATTTGAGATAGAACACTTTGGGTAGAAATAATGGGGGCATTTGGAGCTCCAAAAAATAATAAAAAATATGATTTAGGTAACTTTTTGGCATTTGGAGCTTAGTCATGAAACAACATTTTTCAGTGATATTAAATTGTTTCGTTTGAGTGGATTTTAATAAAACTTTTTGGCTTTTCTATCAGAACTTTTTGAAAATTGTAGAGACTGTGTGTGTATTTGGAGTTGTATAAATTTATGAAAGTTAATGTTTCGTGTTTTGTATAGTGAGTAGAAAATTTAAATTTTACAGTCTCATAATTCGTGTTTATAGATATTTGTAGAATTTTGTATTTTTTTTTATTTAGCTCCAAACAGTCCCTTTATTGAGATTTTTAGAAATATCATTGGAATTTATAGAAACTTTAATGAGATTTCTAAAAATTTGTTGATATTTATAAATATATATAAATATAAAGAGATTTATACAGATTCGCGTAGTTTGAGGTGAAAAGAATTTATTGTAGAATTTTAGAATTTTTTAAAGTTTTTTTATTTTTTATTTTTGGCACAAATTGGCCTAATATGTCGTAGAATGACTTGAATATTTAATAGTTACAATGTTTTTTTAGATAAAATAATGAATTATGTTAATAAACTGCATGTGTTAGACCCATTCTTGATTAATATATTCCTTTCGAAAAAGTGTGTGATGAAATGTATGCAGAGGTTTATGTGGCAAGCAATGATGTTGTCAAGTTTGGTTTTACAGTTAGAAATTGTGATGATAATGCATAGGATAAATTAGAATTTAATAACTTACGAGAAGTGGAATCCAATTCACCCAATAAATAATTGACCGAACTAGTGTATGTGCATGTGTGTGTTTTATTGTTACTTTGTTGGAATGCTTATCTTTTATGATTTTATTTTTAGATTATTGATTTGTTTCCTGTTATTTTCAGGTTATTGATTTGGAGGTTGAAAATTTTATTTGAGGATTGCAAGCACATGGAGTTCAAATTTTGCTAATTTTCCGATATGGGGCCCGTGCCTATTTGAAAGCAAAACTTTTTGGAACTCCTATTTTTGACAAAAGTTACTAGTCCCATCTTAACACTTCTCCAAATTTGAATTGATCTCCTTTTTCTTTTTTTTTTTGGGTTAAGATTTTGCAATTGACTAACAAAAAACCATGAATTTTCATTTGTAAGTTGTGAATTCTGACATGGTAATATTGACCTCTGAAATATGGTTGGTTTGATTGATTGGATTTTTTTTATAACTCAGTGTGCTAGCTTTTGCCCAGAATTTCACAGATTGAAAACCTTGATTTGTTGTAAAATTCCATGCCGGTTTGATTAGGGCAGAATTAGACTTCGGTGTTGGTTGATACATGCTCATCATGACTTCTACGCTGGGATGGGTTCTAGTTTTAATTTATATGATCAATGGCAGTGACCATTTCCAGCCTTGCATGTCAACGTAAAAGGTGAGATGTTGTGGGCTTTGACAAATACAACCTCTGTTCTTTATTAGATTCAGATGGTGGTGAAGGGAGCTGTTGTGTTGCTTTCTCAACAAATATTTTTCTTGTTTGTTTACCCAGTAGCAGCCTGGCAGGGGAAGAATATTCACTTTGCTCTTTCTATGTTTCTCTAGACTGACGGGGGAGAATCAAATTCTCGAATTCATTTTTCACCATCTTCGTAACCTCCTTCTGAAAGGGGTACAACACTATTACAATTACTGGTAATGAAGGCGGTGTTCCATTCCATCCTATCCTAGTGGGCAAAGGTGGGTGAAAAAACAAAAATTTGCTAGAATTTGGGGTGGAGGTGGAATTAAGAAAAAATTCTCTATCCTAGTTTAGTTTGGAATTACAAAAAATATCTTTGTTAACCTCATTTTATATGTTCCCAGGTTAACGTATTAGTGTCAAAATTAATATTTATTTTGTTATTTTATTAAATAATATGTTTATTTTTTGGTTCATAATTAATTTGTATACATTTTGTTTGATTTATTTTTAAAAATAAATAATTAAGTATTATGATATTAAAAGTATGAGTGCTTTCTCCCGTGAGAAGGTAAAAGAAATTACCTCACAGGTTGAGATTAAATGATCCTATTTTTCCTAATTGCAGATGTGACACAAAGCTAGCATCCTTGGGATCTGTTTGGAAAGCTTAGCTAGTTTCTTAGTTTTTGATTACTTAATTTTTTAATTTTTGTTTTTTGTAAAATTGGCAAATTTACTGTCTTATACTTTAAATTTTCTTTTAAACTATGAGGAGTAAATATATCAAATCAATAAAAAATTAAAAAGATAATTTAAAAAAAAATGAAAGCTAACTTTATTTCTTCAAACTAAACCTCATTAAGCCAACTGAAGTGGTGAATAATGCTTTTAGAACAGTCGCTGCAAAGCAAGTGGCCCTTTTTAATATTGTAGTGGGTTTCAAGCCAAGTCATCTCATATGTCATTATTATTCTTAACTAATCTTTTTAAATATAATTATTAATTGTAACAATTGATGTTAAATATAATTATTTAAATGTTAAAAAGAGATATATGTAATTTATCCATTGCAATATAATAGAGGATATCCCAGTAAAATTTACAAACGTTATGTATCCTAGGAATATGCTTGTTACGGGATAATGAAAATTAAATTTTATTGAGATAATTTTTATCCTCTATATTATTAGTTTGAATTTTTACCAACAGAAGGATGAAAGGGGAGGGATTGGGTTTTGTTCAACTGGCATCGACACCACCAATATCAACAACGGAACCAACAGCAGCACCATCAATGCCTAATGAAGATTCTGATGAACATTGTGAACTTACGGAAGAGGAGTACAACACCTACCTCGATCAAGTTAGTAAGTGCGATGCGAGTAAAACAATAAATTTCATTCATTCTAACCTACTCACTCCTATTTCTTTTTTCTTAATTCCTTTTGTTTGTTTGTTTGTTAGGGGTTTGATGTTGAGAACTTACCACCCTATAACTTAATGTCCGCCATTCAACCTATCGATATGAAATCGCTTTCTACTTACTTTGATTAGAAAGTGTATTTGTTGCATGCACTATATGAACATAACCGTCGTTTCCAAGTTTTTATTTTCATTTTTGCTGCTGATTTTCATTTTCAACGGATG
Source organism: Pouteria glomerata (assembly GCA_035590655.1). Taxonomy (NCBI): domain Eukaryota; kingdom Viridiplantae; phylum Streptophyta; class Magnoliopsida; order Ericales; family Sapotaceae; genus Pouteria; species Pouteria glomerata. Next base: position 45,218,435 of record JAVXUM010000017.1, on the reverse strand, counting down.
ATAGTAATTCAAGTAATTCATTTGTTGGGGATGTGTAGGGAAAGCTCGAGTTTGTGAAGGTTTTGAAGGTAATGTATAATGCTTTTAGATATTTCCAATTTTATATCACTTAGGAAGCCAAGGATTTCGGTGATGGAGGCAATTTTAAGACTTATCAAGACACTGATGACGAGGTTTTTGAAAAATGATTATCATGTTTTATCCTTTAGGCTCCACCCTCCTTAGGATGAGCAAGGTAAAAACCAGATTCATTCTATAAATTCTTCACAAGATTTTTCCCCTTAATTTTGGTGAATAACGAATGACTCGTTATGAGAAACTATAGTTTCTTAGAAATTGTAATATATGCATTGTTGGATCTTTGTAATAATTGTTTCATTTATTTAGGTGGATAATACAATAAAACCATGAGTAAAAATTCTATTATATCCTTCAAAATATATTTATTTGTGATAGACATTTTTGGAAATAATGAAAAGTACCAAGAGTGTAATAGAAAAAATACAATTTAAAAACTTGTTACACGTATTATACGTCAAATAAAGGGTGAAAGAAAGTTGATTATTATAAGTGAATGGTTTACCTCCATTTTTTTTTTCCCCTTCTCTCCTATTCAACTCCTTTCAAATAATGTAAATCTTTTCACCTCATCTTGTTTATTTCCTTTCACGTTCATTCACCTCTTCACAAAAATTAGACGTGGATGTTCAAGTCTACAAATACCTAACCTTAATTTAGCACAACCTTTGTTTTTTTCTTTTAATTTTACAGCCGGACAACTGATTAGTTGTGATGAAAAAGATTTACAAGTTTACAAAAGATGTTGGTGTTTCATTGTTTTTAATATTTTTATTTACATGCCAGAAGTTATTTAAGTGAAGCTCTGCAAATAACTTACTTTGAGATTTCTTTGTCATTTTTTCTTATTTTTTTTTTATTCGAAGTAGGTTCAAGCAATCAACCTAACAAATGGTTCTGGAAAGAATGACTCCATTAAAGTGGGTTGGTAGGTATGTATTAAATCATGAAAAAGCATCATTTGATTTATTGAACTGTTAATAATGTATATCTTAATTTTATAACTGGTTGTTATGCTATTGGTGTGGTGATGCACTTGAATTAAAAACAATTGTTGATTTTACATTTGAGGATATATTTTAAGAGCGAAATGATTTTTTTGTTATTTGGTTGTCTCTAATCTATCTACATTAAATTCTCACGCTTTATAACTTTCTTTGTCTTATTTGCTGATATGCCTATATGAATTTGTACATTTTCCCTTTATTTTTGTTTACTATCGCCACTCCAAACAAAGAAAGAGAAACGTAGAGGAGCGATTGTTAGGCTGCACCTTAATGCAAATGATTTTGTTATTGAAAAACATAATTGTTTGAGAGTAATTTACATTGACCTCCCTTAAGGTTTGGAGAAAAAATAACTTTTTTTTTTTTTTTAACAAGCCTGAAAGATCTTAATTTTTTATCCTTTTGATTCTTCTGACGAATCATAAATTACAATTACTCTTCATCTGTATCTTGGATGGCAATTGATGCTATTTGAGACAGAACACTTTGGGTAGAGATAATATATTGTAGAATGACTTAAATATTTAATAGTTGCAATGTTCTTTTAGAGAAAAAAAAAAAATGGATTGTGTTAATAAACTACAAATGTTAAACTCATTCTAATTGGAGACTATTTATGAGTGCATTTAAAGTTATATAAATTTGTAAAAAATTTAAATTTTACAGTCTCGTAATTTACGTTTATAGAAATTTATAAAATTTTGTATTTATTTATTTATTTAACTCCAATCAATGCCTATACCTTTGTTTGTGTGTCATTTTAAAAAAAGAATAATTTGCTTATATTATATTGAACGATGGGAAAAAAGCTTCGTATTTGCCTCGTGAACTTGTGTGTGTATGTGTGTTTTACTGTTTACTTTATTGGAATGCTCACTTTTTATTGTTTTGTTTTTAGATTATTGATTTTTTTCTTGTTATTTTCAGATTATTGACTTGGTGATTAAAGATATATTGTAGATTGCAAGCACATGGAGTTCAAAATTTGCTAGTTTTTAGATATAGGACTTGTGCTTGTTTGAAAGCAAAATTTTTAGCAACGTTTAGTAATTTTTTGACGTAAGTTACTAGTTCGATCCTAATAGCTTTTCAAATTTGAATTTATTTATTTATTTTTTTTGGCTAAGATTTTTCAATTAATTAAGGAATAGCCATGAATTTTCATTTGTAAGTTGTGACTTCTGACATGGTAGTATTGACCTCTGAATAAGGTTGATTTGATTGATTGGATTTTTTAAACTCAGAGTGTGCTCGCTTTTGTCCAGAATTTCACGGATTGCAAACCTTGAGTTGGTGTAAAATTCCATGCCGGTTTGATCAAGGCAGAATTAGACTTCGGTGTCCATTGATACGTCCTCATGGCTTCCATGCTGGGATTGGTTCTAGTTTTAAGTTATGATCAATGGATGTGACCATTTTCAGCCTTGCATGTCAATGTGAAAGGTGAGATCTCTTAGTCTTTGACAAATACAACCTCTTGTTCTTTATTAGATTCAGATGGTGGTGTCGTGGGCTGTTGTGTTGCTTTCTCAACAAATATTTTTCTTGTTTGTTTACCCATCAGCAGCCTCGCAGGGGAAGAATATTCACTTTATTCTTTCTTTAATCTCTAGACAGACGGGCGTGAATCAAATTCTCAAATTCATTTTTCACCATCGTTGTAGCCTCCTCCTTAAAAGAGAGTACAGCACAATTACAATTGCTGATAGTGAAGCCCGTATTCCATTCCATCCTACCCTAATAGGCAAAGTGGGTGGAAGAGCGTGGCTTTTAACTTGTGTGACAGAATACCTCTTTCGCTTGTTGATAGTCTTGAGTTTGATTTTGGCGGCTGCTCCCTTTCTCATTTACTTTCCAAAAAAAAAAAAAAAAAAGGTGGGCGGAAAAATAGAAATTTGATAGAATTTGGGATAAAGGCGGCGTTAAGATAAAAATCTTTATTTTGATTTAGTTTGAAATTACAAAAAAATATTTTTGTTAGCCTCACTTTATATGTTATGTGGTTAAAATGTCAGTGTTAAAATTAATATTTATTTATAATTTTATTAATTAATATTTTTAT
>JAVXUM010000017.1:45182976-45195500 GCA_035590655.1 Pouteria glomerata | reverse complement strand
AGAAAGGAGAGAGAGACTTTTTGATATACATATAATAGAGCAAAATAGTTAAAATAATTGATTTTATTTCACATAATTCTTTTATCTTTTTAAATATTTTTTAAAATTTTATTTTTTTATTTTTAAATATTTTATTTTTAAAATAATGGGTCTGACGAATCATTTGGATCCAGATTCATTAATTCTTGAACCCAATGGATCTAGATCCATTATGTCATGAATTTAATTGGATGGATCTACTATACTATTATTGGATCTGGTCCGAATCGGATCTGGACCAAATCTGCCTCCTTGACAGACCTACACGTGATGCAATTAGACAAAAATATCTACCCTGAAAAAGAATTCAATAATATCAATATCCATGATGCTAGAATGCCCTTAGTACGATACTTAAACTGAGTTACAACTCTCTCATGGTCAGAGATTTATGCTAACCCTCCATAGTTTCTTCAATTGAATGGCAGTCCCTTCATCGGCAAAGCTTAATTGCCTGTTCACAAAAGGACCATTTGGGGTCAAGAAGGAAGAATAAATATAAAAGGAAAATTAAGAAAAAGAGTAAGTGATGGAATTTATTACCTTAGAATAAAATTCTTATTTTTCTAAAATAAAATATTACAAAGAGTAGGAGTACAAGAGACAATGATATACAAGAGAGGGGAAAGTAAAAGCGTGTTTGAACAAGGGTCAGACCTTTCCTGTAAATAAATAAAGAGAATAAAACTATTCGGATTTCAAAACAAAGCTTTGAAGTTCTATTCTATTACAAGCATATAAAACAAAATACAATTAATACCCAGTTGGTGACGTGTGCTAAAAGGTTGTAGTCGGTCGGCCAACTTGGGTGACAAGGTCCTATGGGCCTTTTGACATTCCACCGAAAGTAGTGGACAGGTGGCTTATCTTTATTGAAAGCAGGGACAACTGGCCTTCTTCCAGTGTCTTCTAGCGTCTTTTTGACTTTAAAGGAATCACAGCACATGGACAGCTGTCTTTGGGTGGGACACCCCACGATTCCTTCACATGGGTGCTTTACCCTTATCTTTTAACAGTTCTATTGTTGCATCCAAAACATCATGAGTAGAAGGAATATTCTCCTTTGGATTCTGAGATTCTTTCGACAAAACATTATCTTCCACATGGGATGAGCAGGTAAAATGAGTATCTACCAACATATTTTCAGTGTAAGATAAATACTTGAAAGTATTTTGGAATTCATCTTTTAAATATTCAAGGCATTTGGCCATGACTTCTCTGTAAGAAAGGTTAGGATATCTTCTCTTTAAACTTTTTCTGAGCTGAGATAAATAATTTGACTTAGATTTAGATTCTTATTTCTTATTTTGTGTATAAATAGAAATCACTTTCTTGATTTTATTAATCAATTCAGGTTTTTCAACCTGTTCCAACCATCTAAAAAGGAAGGTCCAAATAAGTATTGGGATTCCCAAGTCATCTTGATTACACTTGATTTCTATATCCAAGGAATATTAAATTCAGTCCAATAATAAAATATTAGCTGTCCTTATTATTTAAAAATCGGATGATTTTCCGCCCAGGAATCATAAAGATCCTGCATTGGTTTTGGCATTAATGATAATGTCGATCCAAAAATCTTCCACCATTGATAAAATCAAAGTGGAATAGTTTTTGTTTCAGAAAAGAATTCTTCTTGAATTCTGAAGAACCAAAAATGTTTTTTCTTACTATTTTCATAATAAAAAGTATATTTCTAGGCATTAATATAATCCAAGAAGTTATATGAATACTCTTGACCATCATGAGAAAATTTTAATTTTTTATTTTTCATAGGGTCATTATCCCAATTTATAAGTGTAAAAACTTTTTTAATAGAACATTTACTGTAATTAATTTGCTTTGATGATTTATTATTATTATTATAAAAGTCGCGTATATCTATTGATCCAATAGTCATTAAAATACCCTCATAGATATTTCTATATTTAAACTGAGGTACAAGGTAACCAAACTTGTCGAGGTACTTCTGTTTGAGGTACCAAGGATCATTGATCCATTTGTTATCTTCTTCCTCCAGAGTCAATATATACTCTGTATGAGAGCTTGCCACATAGGATGGTTGAGTCTATAGTAATTGAGCTACTATCAAAGTCTTATTGACTTCTTCTGGCTTAGATCCAGATGATGAAGATGAAGTTGTTCTTTCCATCTTCTTTTTCTGCAAGAAAACTTCAAGATCTCTTTCCTCTTATTGAGGAATTCATTCAAATCAACCATATTAGGCGATTCATCTTCTTCCCCTAAATATTTTAAATGGTTTGCTTTAGGGCCTATAATACCTAAAGTATTTATGTGTAACCGAAAACTTGAAGTTGTAGAGACCATATTTGATCTCCCTCTTCCTCTTGATAGGGGCTTATCATTATGAATTCTAGGTGGAAAATTATCCAATTTTTAGTGACTTAAATAATAAGTCATAATATTTTATTATTGAGCTGAATTTAATATTCCTTGGATATGGAAATATGGTTTGACCATTGATCAAGATGACTTGAGAATCTTTATGCTTATTCGGACTTTCCATTTTAGATAGTGGAAACAAGTTGAAAAACTTGAATTGATCAATAAGATCAAGAAAGTGATTTCTGTTTATACATAGAATGAGAAAAAAGAATCTAAATTTAAGTCAAATTATTTATCTCAGCTTAGAAAGAGTTTAAAGAGAAGATATCCTAATCTTTCTGTCACAGAAGTCATGGCAAAACGCGTTCAATATTTAAAAGATGAATTCCAAAATACTTTCAAGGATTTATCTTACACTGAAAATATGTCAGTAGACTTGTTCTACCTCCTCATCCCATTCAGAAGATAATGTTTTGGCAGGAGAATCTCAAAATTTAGAAGAGAATATTCTTTCTACTTAGAATGTTCTGGATGGAGCAATAATTATTAAAAGATAAGTGTAAAACACCTATGTGAAAGAATCATGGGGTGTCCTACCCAGAAACAGTCATCCATGTGTTGTAATTTCTTTGAAGTTAAGAAGATACCAGAAGACTCTAGAGAAAGGCCAATTGTCCCTGCTTTCAATAAAGATAGGCCACCCGTTTGCTGTTTTCGGTGGATTGTCAAAAGATCTATAGGACCTTGTTACCCACGTTGGCCGACTGACTGTAACCCTTTAGCACACGCCATCAATTGGGTATTGATTGTATTTTGCTTTATATGTTTGTAATAAAATTGGACTTCAAAGTTTTGTTTTGAAATCCGAATAGATTTTATTGTTGAAAAGTTGTGCAATGTCTAATACCACATTTAATAAGACTCATTCGTTACACACATTCGCACAGCTTAGCTGCATTTTAATCTAAAATGTTCTAATTATTTTCAATCACAATTCTTTTTGGTATAGTGGGTGGGTTTTAAGTAATCCTGGAACTACTTAAAACATCTTTCTAATAAGGCTTCTTTTATATTTCTTTTTTTCTTTTCATTTTTACGGGTGTTTCTATATCTTAAGCTTAAAATTGTTAAATAGACATACACAATTTTCATGACCTTAAACTATATGAGCAACACTGGACCAATAAGAAAGCAAAATTAGTTATACTTAATTGTGTGGTGTAAGTTTTTTTTTTTTAAATAATTGCCATTTTAATCCTTATACTTAAGGTGGAAATCATATATACATCTTAAATTTTAAAAACTTACCTTCATACTTTTTATACTTGACACTAAACTAAAATTATAGAAGGTGTTAAATTTTTAAGTGAAAAGACAAAAATATCTACTGAAAATCAAACAGAACCAGGGTGTAACTTGTTAGTGATATAAACTATAGGGGATACAAGTGTAATTTTCAAAGTTTAAGGGGTAAAACCATTATCTTTGACGGATTTTGTAATAGTTTTATTTTAGTTTAAGTACGGGAGATGTAGAAGTAATTTTTTTAAATTCAGAAGACATCAGTAATTTTTACCTTAAGTATAAAGGGTATAAAAGTAATTATACTTTTTATTTTGACTATTTTTTGGGTAAAATAAGTCACTAATATTAAATTCATGTATTCTTGCACTTTGATATTTAAAGTGCACTGAGACCGACATATAAACTAACATATGCACAAATGCTATTATTTTGTTTGGATTATTTTTTTTTCATCATTTTATAACTCAATTTTACTTTGAAAATTTTATCATGCTTGAATATTATATATACATATATTAAAGTATTGATGTACTAATGAATATATTAGGAGGATCCCCCAATTTCTTGGGATTGGCAGGATAACAATGTGTTAACTGAAGTTAAAAATCAAAAGAAATGTGGTAAATGAGACTAGAATTATTTTTACTTTTTTTTTTTTTGATAATTTTTAGCATATAGCTTTTTAATATAATGTTTTATTGGCATCATTATTGCGAATAAAGAAAATGTTACAATTCATTTTAATAGTTTGCTAATTAACTAATAATATATATTATTTTATTATAGATATGTGTTAGGCTATTATTGTAGCAGAATCTATAATAGCTGCATATAATATCAAACATAGAGATGATCATAAAGAATTTTCTTTCAAGGAACTTCTCGATTGTTGTGAATTAAAACCATTGAAGTGATACCTATTCAGTTTTCGCAAAGATTTTAACTATATTATAAAAGAAGGGATCAGTAACGAAAAAGATTATCCTTTTGAACCGGTTAAGGGTTATTGTAGAGATAAATATGATGGTCAAGACATAAAAAGAATAATATTTATTTTTATATATCTCTTATATACGTGTATGTATACATTATCTGACATTTATATTTTTTGTCGGGTAACTAGGATTACTTCATAAAAAAAATAAATAAATAAATCATAATGATGAAGCAAAACTTTTGAAGACAGTAAAGGAACAATTGATTGCTGGTGTCTTATTTGTGACTCATACATTTCAACACCTTGGAAAGGTATGTTCAATTAGTTTTTTTTTTTTATTGTTATATAACGAATAACTTAATCATTTTATTGGTTTAAATGCTATATTGAAAAGAAAAAAACTACCTCAATTTTTTTTTTTCTTTTACATACAATGTAATAGAAAATATATGAAGGGACAGAAGATTATGTACTAATTGATGGGGAAAGACGTAAGCATGGAATATTAATAATTGGGTATGGGTATGATCAACAAAAAGAGAAGAGTTATTGGATCATATAAAATTCATAAGGCAATTCATGGGGAGATGGTGGATGTGGAAGAATTGTCCGAAAATCTAGTCTTCCTCTAGAAAAGGATTCTGTAATTTCTAATACTCATATTCTAATTCTTGAATAGGTATGTAGTACATAATTGATACATGTATATCATATGCTTTGTAAATTTAGTTTGCTTTTAGCGCATGGTTTTATCAATTAGGTTTTTTTTTTTTGGGTCTGTACAACTCAGCTTAATGTTTTTTTTTTTTATTAAATCAAGGTTGCATTATAAATAAACATGTTTTTTGACACATTATGAAAAAGCAGTCAGGAGAAAGCAATGATTCTGCTATAAAATGAGTACACTTAAAAGAATCTCAAAAAGGAGTTCTGGAAGTTGTTAGCAGTTCATTTGATTATAAGAACATAGGGAAACTTATCAAGCCTTTTGCCTTAGTTTAATCCTAATACTTTATTCAATTTAATTTCTATTTCTTGATTGGTTGTTGAATTAGAACCGTTAAAGTTGACACTGATAACTTATGTTGTTTGATTTATGGTACATTAAGGCATTGAGTCGGGATTTTATGATATGGAAACTTTGGTGGAATTTTAAATAAGGTTGTTTTCTTTCTTTTTTTTTTTTTTTTTTGTTTTATTATTTGAAAAATTCTAAATATTATTTGTAATCTTGAATTTCTTGAATTTTTCAAATGGTTCTTACTGCCTGTTGTTAATTTATGAATTTATCCCCCCCTTCTATGGAGGGAAGGGCAGTGGGCTTGGCTAACAATTAACGTGGTTAGTGAAAAACTTTACTTGGCTTCAGCAGGTGAGCTGTTGTTGCAATGCCACGTTTGGACTATTGTAGAATTGATAATCAAATATGCACAGGTTTTGAGGTTCACATTGTAGAAGTTCAATATTTTCTGGGATTTCTTACATGTGCTTCGCCTTATTATACCTTGAAACATAAAATGTTGAAAGACTAAGCTTCACTCGCATCTAGATGCGGTAAAGGCTCCAAAAGTAGGTAGAGTGACATATTCTATGAGAACTAGCGGTTATTATAGCTCAAGGTGATATTTTTGTTACAAAAATTGATTTCTTCTTTGCTCATCTACATTTTTTAGCTGGTGGATTATCTATATTTATAGATAGAAATGTACATGCATGAGCCCACCCAAGTTGAGTCCTGGCTTTATTTAGGCTCCATTTATTTGCTCATGAGAAGAACGTGGGCTTCTTCCATTTTTTTAAAGCTCGAAGTCAACTTAATTGACTGCGTCTGGATGCGAGTGAAGCTCAATCTCTCAACGTTCTAAATTTCAAGGTATAATAAGGTGAAGCATATACAAGAAATCCCAGAAAATATTAGAATTCTGCAATGTGAACCTCTAAACTTGTGTAGATTTGATTATCAGTTCTACAGTAGTCCAAACTAGGCATTGCAATAATAGCTCACATGCTAAAGCCAGGTAAAGTTTTTTACTAACCACATTAATTGTTGGCCAAGCCCATTGCCCTTCCCTTCCATAAAAGGGGGACAAGTTCATAAATTAGCAACAGGCAGCAAGAACCATTTGGCAAATTCAAGAAATTCAAGATCACAAATTAGATTGAGAATTTCTCAAACAATCACACACAAAAAAGAGAAAGAATAAAAAAAAAAAAACAACCTCATTTCAAATTCCACCAAAGGTTCCATCTCATAAAATCCTGACTCAATGCCTTAACATACCATAAATCAAACAGCATAAGTTATCAGTCTCAACTTTAATGGTTCTACTTCAGCAACCAATCAAGAAATAGGAATTAAATTGATTAAAGCATTAGGATGAAGCTGAGGCAATAGGCTTGATAAGTTCCACCTTGTTCTTATAACCAAATGAACTGCTAGCAAACATTGTTGTATGAATCCTTAGGTTTCAGAACTCCTCTTTGAGATTCTTTCAAGGGTATTCCTTACATAGCTGAATCATTACTTTCTCTTGACTGCTTTTTCATAACAACTTCTATGGTGTCAAAAACATGCTTATTTATAATATAACTTTAATTAAAAGAAAAAAAACAGTTGTACATATCCCTAAAAAAAAACCTAATTTATAGCGCCATGCATTATAAACAAACTAAATTTACAAAGCATATGATATACATGTATCAATTATGTACTATATACTTATTTAAGAATTGGAATATGAGTATTAAAAATTACAGTATTCTTTTCGAGTGGAAGACTAGATTTTCTAACAATTCTTCCATGCCTTACGAATTTTATCTGATCTAATAACTCTTCTTTTTTTGTTGATCATACCCATATCTAGTTATTAATATTGCATGTTTACGTCTTTTTCCATCAATTAGTATATAATCTTCTGTCCCTTCATATATTTTCTATTATATAGTATGTAAAAGAAAAAAAAATTGAGGTATTTTTTTTTAATATATTATTTAAACCAATAAAATGATTAAATTATTTGTTATGTAACAATTAAAAAAGAAAAAAAAAATTAATTGAATATACCTTTCCAAGGTGTTGAAACGTATGAGTCACAAATAAGACCCTAGCAACCGATTCTTCCTTTACTGTCTTCAAAAGTTATACTTCATCATTATGATTTATTTTTTTATGAAATAATCTTAGTTACCTAACAAAAAAATATAAATGTTAGATAACGTAAACATGCACATGTATATAAAGAGATATATAAATATTATTCTTTTCATCTCTTGACCATCATATTTATCTTTGCAACAACCCTGATTTAAAAGGGTAATCTTTTTCGTTGCAGATGCCTTCTTTTAGAATATAGTTAAAAGTTTTGCAAAAACTGTATGAGTATTACTTTGGCGGTTTTAATTTACAACAATCGAGAAGTTCCATGGAAAAAAATTCTTTATGATTATCTCTATGTTTGATATTATGTGCAATTGTTATAAATTCTGTTACAATAATAGCGTAACACATATCTGTATATAATAAAATAATATATATTATTAGTTAATTAGCAAACTATTAAAATGATATTGTAACATTTTCTTTATTCGCAATAATAATGCCAATAAAACATTATATTAGAACGCTATATTCTAAAAATTATCAAAATAAGTAAAAATAATTTTAGTCTCATTTACCACTTTTTTTCTGATTTTTAACTTCAATTAACGCATTGTCATCCCACCAATCCCAAGAAATTCATTAATACATCAATACTTTTATATATGTATATGTAATATTCAAGCATGATAAAATTTTAAAAGTAAAATTGAGTTATAAAATGATGAAAAAAAATAATCCAAAATAATGGCATTTGGGCATATGTTAGTTTATATGTTGGTATCAGTGCACTTGAAAATATCAAAGTGCAAGACTACACGAATTTAATATTAGTGACTTAATATACTAGAAAAATAGTCAAAATAAAAAGAATAATTTCTTTTATACTCTACTTGTGTCTTCTGAATTTAAAAAATTTACCTTTATGTCTCCTGTACTTAAACTAAAGTAAAATTATTACAAAATCCATCAAAGATAACGGTTTTACCTCTTAAACTTTAGAAATTACACTTGTATCCCCTATAGTTCATATTACTTAGCAGTTACACTCTTGATTCTGTTTGCTTTTCAGTGAATATTTTTATTTTTTCATTTAAAAATTCAACACCTTATATAATTTTATTTTAATGTCAAGCACAAGAAGTATAAAGGTAAGTTTTTAAAATTTAATAGGTATATATGATTTTCATCTTAACTATAAGGGTTAAATGGTAATTATTTAAAAAAAAAAAAACTTACACCATCCAATTAAGTGTAACTAATTTTGTTTTCTTATTGATTCGGTGTTGCTAATATAATTTAAGGTCATAAAAATTGCATATATCTATTTAACAATTTTATGCTTTAAGATATAGAAACACTCGTAAAAGTGAAAAGAAAAAAAAAAAAAAAAAAAAAAAAGAAACCAAACCTTAATAGAAAGTTGTTTTAAGTAGCTTTAGGATTACTTAAAACCCACTCACTATAACAAAAAAAATTGTGATTGAAAATAATTAGAACATTTTAGATTAAAATGCAGCTAAGTTATATAAATGTGTAACAAATGAGTCTCGTTAAATTTGTTATTAGACATTGCACAATTTTTCAACAACAAAATCTCAAAATGGAAAGAAAAAAAAAGGGAATGAAATAAGAAGAAAGAAGAATATATACTTTTGCTGGGTTAAAAAAGTAAGAAAACGAAATGTATTTTTTAATGGTTTGATTCTTTTATTCATTTATGTGATTATGTACTTTTTCTCATATGTCATATCTATATAAGAGAAATAATTTTAAATGTCTTTTCATTTTTTTACACATCGATAAATTCATAATATCAAACACAATCGAATGAGAGCTTAAGCTAATTCATAGTATCCAACACAATTGAAAGAAAACCTAAGTTAATTCATGGTATCCAACGCAATTGAAAAAAGAAACTAAATCAATTCTAAGTTAATCCTTGTATAGTACTACGTTTGGAGGAGGAGGAGGCGGCGGCACTTCACTTGGTACTTTTGATCAAAAGGAACAACAATATTAACCAAGACAAATGCTAAAATAAGATACATAACTAAACTAATATGGTACTTTTACACATAATAGGCCAGCAGATTATGAAGAAATATCCATAACAACAAGAAATTAATGTAGTTTCTTGGCAATTGAAAATAACACCATGATATAATTTTACTAAGAACTTGCCTATAATAATCGCTAAGGCATATGAACTCTAGAAAAATAAGTTAGGATTAATTGCATAATAATTGTAAAAGTCACTAATAAATTTTAATACAGTTTAAATGATATATATTTTTTGTTTGATGACATTATAAATATATATATATATATTAAAATCTTTAAAAATTACCAAATAAATTCTAAAATATATATGCACATGCATTAAAAGGGCGATCCCTCCAAATGATGTTTTCTTAGTAATTTCTACCATACTAGTAATTGCAACTTTATTTTCAATTGCCAGTTAATTGTAAAAAATTTGATACAAATAATCATTTGACTAACCCATAAGAAATCAACTAACTCATAGTTGAAGTCCTAAATATTTTCACTTTCGCAATTATTCAAAATTGTTTTAATTATTTTCAAGTACTTTTAATAAAATAGAGTGCTCCATCGATGATATTATATTATTTCTTATGTAAAATTCATCTAAATGATATGATAACCTCATTTTAAAGTGGCCGTAAACTTTTAGCAATGGTATAAAACCAGCAAATCGTATCAGAATATTAAATTAGAAACAAAATAAGAGAACGTGTAAATTATTTAACAACCATAAATTAATCGAAAACTAAGTTAAATTATTATTATTATTATTATTATTATTATTTTTTAATGTGTATGTATTTTTTTTAATTCCACATTTTAAAAGACTAAATTCTTCGTCATCTGTTTTCGACTCCAAATATTTTTCTAGTACGTAGAAATCCACTACACGATAAGGAGATTGTTAATCTCTCTGTGTCTTTTCTTTTTAATGCATAAAAAATTAACTTTCTATCATGCGAGCAATGGTCCCCAAAAACAGGGCCCATGCAAGCTCGGAATGAGTGCTATACATGCTACACATGGTATTATATTTTAAATAAAAAAAATATTATTTTTGAAATATATAGCATATATAAATCAACTATTAATAAATTAATTTAAATCATATTTTAATAAAAAAATTAACAAAATATGTAATAAAATTAGAACAAATACAATTTCATTTCGGGACCTTTCTAACTCCCATTCAATGTGGGATTTCATGATCAAATTAAGTTATCATAACCAAAAGGAATTTGTTAATATAGTCGATTGAATTGAACCGGGAAATAGTCTAGTTTGATTATTTTATAAAAAATATATCTTATCAACATTGAAAAGAAAAAAATTAAAACATATTTTCATAAACCATTGAAGTAGTTGGTTTCTAGATAGCTAATCAATTTTTATTAATTATATTAAATGACCTTTTTTTATAATGATGATTTTTTTTTTTAATAAGATGTTATTTTGATGTCCATTGACTAATATATTATAATTGTGTTATAATTTAAAATTGTAAAAAATAGAATTCTAATTGTTAATTAATCAAAGGATAAAGTAAGTACTAACTATATATTGAAATATTCATGTATGCAATCACAATTTTGAATATAAATGAGAAACAATTTTTTTTTTAATTTAATATAATAGATGGTATGATTAGATCCAAAGTTTTTTTTTGTATTTTTGATGATTTTAAAAATTTCTTCTGATTAGTTATTCATGAATTATTCCTTCTTATTGTCATTTATTTTATTTCTATTTATAGATTATATAGATATTTTAAACTATAGATATAGAAATATATTATTATTATATTAAATTAGGATAATAAATAATAAAATAGAAAAATAAAAATAATTCCAAAAAAATTCCTTTTTTAGAATGATCGATTTTTATTTTCACAAATTTTGTTACATGTTAGCCGGCCGTAAGACTTGCACAGTCATAATCATTTGTCGTATTCACGATGACTTAAATTGTTAAAATACAAATAATGTAATTATGAAATGAAGTTTTAAGAATTTTCGATTTTCTTAACTCTAAAAACAAATTAAGAAATAATTTGACGTGTCTAGTTTATCGTACAAATTTTTTATGACTACATAATCAAAAATTATAACTAGGCCTGTTAATAGAGTAGATTTGGTTCAAATATGATTCAGATCAGATCTCATAATAGTAGAGTAGACCCGTCCAATTAAATTTATGACCCAATGGATCTAGATCCATTGAGTTCAAGAACTAATGGATCTGGATCTTAATGATCTGTCAGATCCATTATTTTTAAAAATAAAATATTTAAAAATAAAAAAATAAAATATTAAAAATTATTTAAAAGATAAAAAAATATGTGAAATAAAATTAATTATTTAACTATTTTGCTCTATTATATAATATATAAAAAAAATCTCTCTCTACTTTCTCACTCTAAAAAATTTTCTCAATAAATTTAACATTACAATTACGTTTTTTTATATTTTAACGATATCAAGTTGTATTATGGTCCGTCTGACAGATGCGAAAGAGATAAAAAAGAAAGAGTTTAGAAGTTTCAAAATTTTAGCACGTGACGAACTAAGGAAAAAATATAGACTTTTGGTCTATGATCCCAAATGTTTCTGGCCTCTCACAATTCTCAAGTTCTAGAAATTGATTCATTTCATATTAATTAATTAATTTTAGTTTTATTTTATTATTTATTCAAACTAATTAATAAAATATATTACATATTAATTTATATAATTATATTATTTATTAGAAATA
>JAVXUM010000017.1:45159053-45174263 GCA_035590655.1 Pouteria glomerata | reverse complement strand
GATGTCTCAGCTCTATCATACATGTCCCTTATTGCCTCAATATATGCGACACACACTCCTTTCTTTTCCAATACTCTACCAAACTACCTTATTTGATCCATGTCGATAAGGTTGCTAATATTTCTAATCATGAGTGATATTTCACGAATTATAAGTGTAATATTCGTCTTGGCTTGATATTGATTATCTTGTTGGACGGAATCGTTTTAGTTGTTGTTTCTCATCTTTTGGCTTTAAAATGTGACCACATATAGTCTCTAACCTGAGAGTTATTTTTTGAAATTTTTTCTAAAATTAAAAGTAATTGATGTTTGCTCAAGTGGGAAAATATTAAAATTTTCTATATCTTAAGCATACATTAATTAATTTTATTTTTGCAAAAAATGAATTATAACTAAGTTAAAGATAGGGACATACATGATAAGACTTATTTTACAGTGATCTATATTATTGGGGCTACGTGCGCATAATAAGGATAATAAGGTTAGTCGGTTAGTGTGAGCCAATTGTTAAACCCATTATAGGTCTTTTATGAGAGAATCTAGTGAAGTTAAGGTTTATCATGTATATAGATAGTTAGGTCTCCTCTCTTCACGATATACATACAATTCTTCCAATTGACACTGTCATATTAATTGTAATAGAGAGGAACATCAAACCATAATAATCTGACTTTAGTTTTTAGCTTCAAATATGGCATGATCACATACCGAAGTAAGATCATGAAGTAAACAGATATATTTTTTGCATTAATTTCTATTATGTCTATTTTTATATTCACATACGTAATATTTTTTTTTATGCTTACGAGTGTAAATCTATGTTGGAAACATGGATTTGTAGAGAGAAATAAAAAGTAAAGGAAAATTATAGAAATGCAAAATGTAGTGAAAAAAATTAAATTTATTTTATCAAGTTAAAAAAATAAGACTAAAATTGATAAATATAGATAAAAAGAAAAGAAAAAGTTAAACTTCTTGTTCAGTATACAAAAATGCACAAGTTTGTAATTTTATTTTTCTTTTACATTTCTTTTTTCTTCATAAATTTATGTTCTAAAGATAACATAAATGTCCAATTAGGCACACAAGTATATAAGACTTAAAAGTCAATTTTGTTGCATAAAGAATACAGACAAGATTTATTTTTTCTTTTTTCTACTTTTTTTTCTTCTCCTTCTTCTTTTTTTTTTTTAAGAGTTAATAAAAAATTAACAATAAAAAAATTCATTGTAGATACAAATACAAGGGCATACCTTAGCGTCTACTGAAATAGGCGCAATTAGCAACAAACTAACCCATTCCTAAGCATTCACAAGATTAATTCCATTCTATGAATGGATTCATTGACTTGTGGATTAATAAAAACTACATATTTTTTACCAAAAAACAAAAAAAAACTACATATTTTTAATTATTTTTATTTTCAAATTTTCAAAAATTTACTTCAAAAAATCACACTATTATCTAACGGAAAAATTAATGTAGGGCTGAAGTCATACTCCAATTTTAGCTCTTAAAATCATCAAACAATAGTATCCAAATATAAACTTGCGCATCCAGATGTGAGTATTCGAACTTTTAGAATATCAAATATCAACAAAATATATCTAAACACGAGTTAATGCATTTGAATATGAGCTAATACATTCGAATACTCTCACTAAATCTATCAAATCGTATCATACACTTTATTCATATCCGAAAACAACTTATTTATATCTGAGTGCTTTTATAATTTAAAATTCAAATACTCATATCCGGATGCCACCCGACATCTTTTAAGATGAATTGAGGGGCTAAAATTGAGACCCGATTTCAGCCGCACCCACAAATTATATAAATACTAATCTGTTTTGGCCTTATCTGCGAATTAAAAAATATAACTAAGCGCCATTCATTGGTTTCTACCCGATTCAAAATAGAAAGTTTCTCAATTGCTTCGCTAATCGGGGTTAAAAAAAGGTAAAAATAAAAATATATTCTGGAGCATGGTTTCTGTTGCTAACCAAACAAACGATTAAGGGTCTGTATGAAACTATAACGCAATTCACAGCCACATTAAAAATAGCATATATATATATGTATGTATAAATAAGGTAAAGAACAAAGATTCAGAGGCTGCAGTCTTGTGTAGAAAGCTTGAATTGGTATTAGCATTCTTTTTGTTGATTACAGTGCCGCTGCCCGCTGGCAGAAAGACTTAACCCTTCCCAAAGCTTCTTCAAGAGAGGAGGGGTCGACGGCGAAAGTGATTCGGACCCAATTTTTCAGACCAACAGCAGTTCCTACAAGATAAAATTAGAAAATATATATCAACTTCAGGAGGGCCGAAAAACGAAAATAAATTCCCTGAAATTTTGAAATACTTGCTGTTAGTGTTAGTGTGTTGACAATTTCTTCGTGTGTATTTTGTATTTTGAAAATGTCATAAGTTGATAAAGATGGTCCACAAATACAAGCCAAAATATATTGGTGTGCCATGGACAAAATTGGGAGAAGATCAGTTAAAGATTTGTTTGGGTGTGCTCTATTAGCCTGCTTCATTGTCATTCACCCAATTTTAATTAAAAAAGTAGACTTTCAGCTTGACAGTGTGTGAACAGTAGTATTCGCGAGCATGAGGTAAGCAACTCCTGCCCATCAGCTTCCTATTTCACCTGGAACTTATTGGGCTTTTGTCCAGAATGTGTTCAAGTGTCTCACGAGCATGAACAGGGAAGCTCTTACCCAAGAGCTGCCCCTGAATATCGCGCAGAATTATTTTAAAGATACCCAAATGACTATTTTGCCCATTTTCTTTGATATAAAATGTAAAAATCTCTTCCCAACCCTAAGATTTTTGAATTGTATACCTGATACATACTATTTTGAGCAAATAGCTAAGGGAATGACGTTGGACTCTTGGATTCTGCGATGCTCAAGTGATTCCTACCTTCTTCGACACTAATCTTTCATCTTCAAGCTCAAATATGTGGTGTAGAATCAGATTGGGGAACTATTTCTTCAAGGATCGAAGGAAGATTTTTTCACGGGTTGAGATAAGTTGTGGGTTTATTTAGCAAGAAAGGGTAGGAGGTATAGTAGACAAGTAAATCAATGGGTATTGATTGAGAAAACTTGCAATGTTTTCCTATGGACACCTTGTAACCCCATTTTTATATAGTGAAGATTTCTAGTTTGATCCACTTAAGGATCTGGGGTTGTTTTTTCCTTAGAGTTCTAAGAAATTTTTCCCTTGTCAACAAATTCTTGTATATTTATGGTGGATGGTTAAGCCTTATACTTCTATTTATTGCCGGTTTGTTTCACATTTGAATACTGCTTTTGGGACTCTCAATTGGCATCAGAGTATCAGGTGCTCACTAGCTGTGTACAGACTATTTGTTTGTGAGGAGATCATTTTTTAAGCAGTCATGGATGGTCAAAGGGAAGGTCTGTCCACTGTGAGACCTCCATTTTTGGACGGGTCCAACTATCACTACTGGAAAGCTAGGATGAGGACCTTTCTAAAGTCAATAAATGAAAGAGTTTGGGACTCTGTTACTGAAGGTTGGAAAACACCCACAGTTTGTGATACAAATCCTACTTTGAAAGCTAAAAGAGACTAGACACCTCAAGATAATGAGGCAACGGGTTAGAACAGTAAGGCACTTAATGCCATTTTCTACAGTGTATCTCAAGATGAATTTAGGAGGATTTCCAATTGCGAAGTGGCTAAGGAGACCTGGGATGTACTGCAAGTTACTTATGAAGGCACTACAGGTGTGAAAATAGCTAAGTTGGAGCGTTTAACCACCAGTTTGAGGTCATACGGATGGCTGAAAATAAGACTTTTGATCAGTTCTACATAAAACTCAGTGACATTGTCAATTTCTCAGCTAACTTAGGTGAGACTATTCCACAGTCTAAGATAGTCCAGAAAATTCTTCGATCTTTACTTGAGAGGTTTCAAACCAAAGTCACTGCAATTGAAAAAAGTAAAAATGTAGATTAGATAAAAGTAGAAGAATTAGTGGGTTCATTGCAGACATATGAAAGTCAACTTGAATCAGAATAAGAGGAGTAAAAGAATTGCTTTAAGTTCCATTACAAAAGAATCTAATGACGAAGTGGATAGTTCAAAAGTGAGTGCAGATGATATTACTTTTTTAGTAAAGAAGTTCAAAAATTTTCCTAAGAAAAATTCTTTTAACAACGCCTTAAGATTCAACAAAGGTCAAAAGAAAAGACTTGGAGAAATTTCCAAGGGTGAGAAGAGGCTGGAAAATTTAGGGACAAACAATACTTTGAGTGCAAGGGATATGGTCATTTTACTCATGAATGTGCAAATGGACTAAAAAGGAAGACTAAGAAGGTATTCACATCCTCTTAGGATAAGGAAGATAAATCAAAGAGTGAAGGAGATCAAGAAGACGATGAGTGAACAGGTTCAAAGGATAATGCTTCAAAAGTACTTGCTTTCATGGTGAAGACACATGGTATTACTCAAGTGGAGACCCTTAAAGCCATTGAGTGCATGAAGAAGTCTTTAGAAGATGTACAAGAGTATAACCTCAGAATCGAGAAGTAAAGAGGACATGCAAGAACAATTAGAATTGTTGCAAGAAAAGTATTCGGAGTTGTATTAACAGAGTTTGGTTCTTGCTAAACACATTAGAAAGGCAATCTCAAAGCTCAATGATTACACTTGAAAAGTATAATTACAAACTTCACATTTTAGTATAGAATCATGCATTATTTTAATAAACTCTTTCTAATTTTAATATTTTTACTACTTATTGGATTTATTTTCTAAAATGCAGGAAAATGGCTGAAATAATGATCTGTAACAAAGAAAATGGTCCTAAGCTCAAAATAGTCGAAGACTAATGCAACAGAATTTTATAGAACACCCTGTAATGTTTCATCCATAACTTTTTGTTCATAACTCCGATTGACACGATTCTTTTGGGTTGGAAAGAAAACTTAAGGGGCCACAACTTTCGTGTTTTAGCCGAAGCTTGAATCCCTCGTTTTCAATGTCAAAATTGTGTTGGAAGTTCGAGACAGATAACTGTGATCCGAACCACCCCCTAGCCCGGTCCGGACCAACAAACAAAGCAAAGTTTTGATGAAAGCTACAGTGGTCTGGACCATCTACAATGCCGGTCCACACCAGGCGAGTCCAGCAAGACTTGGGGCCTCCTCTTCTTTAGGGTTTTGTTGGAGGCTATAAAGGCAAAACCCTTGTACATCTTTCGAGGCATTCTTTTCCAGCTGTTCTTAGATTTTGTAGGATTTTATTTTCTTTCTTCTTTTATTTTCTATTTTTATTTTTCAAGTATTTTTTGATGATTCTTGGGTGTTCGTTCGTACATTGTCACTTTTGATTAGTTTTCATTTTGCATCTTCGAAGTACGGTACGTTATTCATTTAATTTAATCAAGAATTTCTTTCTTTTGATTGTGAAATTTTCTGTCTTCTCTATTCTTGAATATTTATGGATTATGAAAGCATGCTAAGTTAGTTTTCTTGAATCTTGATCTAACGTTTTCAAGGTAGGGTGAACGTTTTGAACAAGCTAATGTGCTAGAGTTTTATACGTAGTGTGCTAACGTCTACGCATATACACCCTTATCACAACCTGATTTATTTTGTTGAAAGATTTTTGAAAACAAAAGTTCTTGATCATATTCTTGTAATCACTGATAAGAATTTTTGATTCTTTAAAATTCTTTTAAATACCTTGAAACAGATAAATTAGATTTGTGACCACAAATATTTTTTAATGAAAAATCTTCTGGTTTTATAATCCTTTGACGTGAGTATGAAACTGAATATGTAGGAATTTTAAAAGTTTTCATGAAAACATCTTCCTGTTTATGTTTCCTTTCTACATGAAAAACGTGAAATTTAAACCGTGAATTTTTAGCATATTAACTTGTGAAAAAGCTAGTCCACCTGAACTTGAGCGTTAGATCAAGATTGTTTTGAATTATTTAAATTTACATATCAATTTACGATTGTCTCATTGCTTTAGGAAGTTAGTAGTTTATTTATTATATTTAGTTTGCTATTGAATTTAATTTTTGCCAGATAGAGATCGTGCAAAAATAAACCTTAAAATTTCCAATTCCTGAATTTAAGACTAGAAAACCTTGATAACTTAGAAACTAAAATCTTAGACTCCTTGTAGATACGATCCTGAACTCACCAGGTAAAAATACACTGCACACCCTTGCACTTGGGGGTTAGTTCTAGATGCACATTGTAGAAACGGCCGCTCAATGCTATTGAAAAGGAGAAGGAAAGGTTAATGAATGAAGTTGAGAGCTACAAAGTTAAATTTATTAAACAAAAAACATTGATCGAGTCCTTGAAGATAAATGAGGAGAATCTAACTGCCCAAAATCAGATCTTAGAAAAGGAAGTTGAAGAGCTGAATAAGAACCTTGACAAAATAACCCAATCCTTTAAGAAATGGGAATCGAGTTCCAAGAAGTTGGATGATATTTTGGAAGCTCAAAGGGTTCCAAATGATAAGTCTAGACTTAGGAGTGAAAAATTTTCTTCATTCAGCTCAAGCAAAGCAAAAAGACCAATCAAGTTTTTTTCAACTTTCAAGAGTGAAGTGAATGTACTTGAGGAGAAGAACTTTAAAAAGAAACACAAGATTCCACAATCAACAATTGTTACCAGAAATTCAAAACTTGAAGGTTCAAAAATAATTTCTAATGGAGGCCAAAATGCCCAACGGAAAGGGTCACTAGCTACAAGTAAGGTGAAGAATCACTTAAGAGATCATGCTTCTTCCAATTACTTGCCTAGGTGTGAAGGTAAAAAGTTTTTCAACACTGGTCTATCATTTTTGAACCATAGATAGCCAAGAAATGTTTTTCCCATTTGTCATTTTTGTGGACTTAAAAAGGACACATTAGATCTTATTGTCATAAGTTGTATGGATTACCACTGGACTACATCAAGTCTAAGGCTAATTCATTAAAAAGTGGCAAAGAAAAAATGATTTTGGCAAATAGGTTTAATTATCTTAGAAATAGTATTGATGAAACCAATAGAGCTCCATTCAAACTAAGTGGAAACATCATTCAAGGAAAGGTCTCTAAATCCAACACTCAAGCTTTAACTAAAACAATTTTCAAAGGGAAAAAGCTTTCAAAGAACAAGGTTAGAAAAGAATGGATTAGACGGAATGATTTGACTTGCCTTGTTGCACACACTGCATTTAGAGCACAAAACTCAAATATGTGGTATTTGAACAGCGATTGTTCAAAGCATATGTGTGGCATTAAATCCATATTTTCTACCTTAAAATAGTGTAATGAAAGAACTGTTACCTTTAGAGATGGTAGCAAGTCCAAGATTCTTGGTGTTGGATGTATAGATTCTCCCAGTCTTCCAAAATTGAAAGATGTCTTATATGTTGATGGTTTGAAGGCTAATTTGATTAGTATTAGCCAAATATGTGATTCACACTATAATGGATTGTTTGCAAAAAACACTTGTTCTATTCTTGATAAAAACAACAAAATAGTGTTGAAAGGGATGAGAACTTCTGATAATTATTATGCCTTGTCTGTTACTTGTGAATCTGTTTGCCATGTTGCACAGGATAACATTCTGAACTTTGGCACCAACGACGAAGGCATGTTAATTTCTGAGATCTTGTTAGATTGTCCAAGTTAGAGGTTGTGAAAGGATTACCCAAGCTGACCAAAGTGAAGAAGAGTGTTTGCGGGCATTGCCAGAAAGGGAAGAAAACCAAAGCTATTCACAAGAAAACAAATAAGATAGCTACTTATTCCATTCTAGAACTTGTTCATATTGATCTTATGGGTCCTATTAGGACTGAAAGTTTAGGTGATAAAAAGTACATTTTTGTTATGGTTGATGACTTTTCTAGATACACTTAGGTTAATTTTCTGAGAGAAAAATCTAGCACTTTTCAATCTTTGAAGTCTTTGTGCAACAAACTTCAAAATGAAAAAGGTGTTGTAATTGGTAGAGTTATTAGACTTAGAAGTGATCATGGAAAAGAATTTGAGAATGCTGAATTTTCTGATTTTTGTGATGAAAAAGGTATTTTGCATGAATTTTTTGCTTTTAAAACACCTCAAATAGAAATGGGGTTGTTGAAAGTAAAAACAGGGTACTCCAAGAAATGACACGAGTCATGTTACATAGTAAGAGTTTACCCTTGAAATTCTAGGCTGAGGCTTTGAACACTGCTTGCTACATTAGCAACAGAGTTTTTGTTAGAAGAGGAACAAGAATCACCGCTTATGATATCTGGAATGGTAAGAAACTTAATGTCTCTTACTTTCATGTTTACAAAAGCAAGTGCTATATTTACCGAGATAGACAATCCCTCAGTAAATTTGATGCTCGATGTGATGAAGGGATCTTTCTCGGGTATTCCATTAACAGTAGAGCTTATAAAGTATATAATTTGAAACATTTAACTGTTATGAAATCCATTAATATGATAGTTGATGATGATCCTTTGAATATTCTTGCAAGATGAATTCATCTGAAGAAGAGTCATTGTTTTCCATGTTCCCCCATGAAGAACCAATGTTAGAGGGCTCAAGCAAATTGGAAGCAAATTGGAAGAAAATGTGGTTGAGCATGTAGATGATGTTCAAGATGAAGAAGGGTTAGAAGCTGAAACTAAAAATCAACCTACTACACTAAATCTTTCTTCTCGGGTAAAGCTGAATCATCCTGTATCACAAGTGATTGGTGAGATAACGACTCCTATAAAAACTAGGAGACAAATTCAAAATGAGGTAAATTACTTGTGTTACACTTCTTGCATTGAACCAAAAAATGTTAAGGAAACACTTCTTGATTCACATTGGATTAATACAATGCACGAGGAACTTGAACAATTTTCTAGAAATGATGTTTGGGAACTTGTGCCAGGACTTAGTGATATCAATGTGATTGGTACCAAGTGAATTTTTAAAAACAAAACTGATGAATTTGGTACTATTGTCAGAAATAAAGCTAGACTTGTTGCACAAGGCTACTACTAAATTGAAGGAATCGACTTTAATGAGACTTTTGCCCCTGTAGCTAGACTAGAGTCCATTCGCATATTACTTGTTGTCTCATGCTACTTAGGATTTAAATTGTTTCAAATGAATGTAAAAATTACATTCTTGAATGGGATTATTAAAGAGGAAGTGTTTGTTGAGCAACCCAAGAGCTTTGCTGACCCCACGTTCCCTAATCATGTTTTTCATTTGAAAAAAGCATTGTAGGGGTTGAAACAAGCTCCAAGAGCTTGGTATGAAAGACTTACTAATTTTTTGGTTGAGTCAAAATTCACACATGGTAGTGTAGACAAGACTTTGTTAATTTTAAGAGAGTCAAGTCACATCACCATTGCACAAATTTATGTAGAAGACATTGTCTTTGGATCCACGTCTGAAAAATATGCCTTAAAGTTTGCTGAGCTTATGAAAAGACAATTTGAAATGAGCATGATAGGGGAACTTAATTTCTTTTTAGGGTTGCAAGTGAAACAAACGAAAGGGGGTATCTTCATTTCTCAGTCCAAGTATGCTAAAGACTTGGTTCATAAGTTTGGCTTATCTCACACTACGCATGCTAAGACTCCCATGGGCACCAATACCAAATTCAGCAAAGATACCTCTAGTAAGAATGTTGACCAAACCTTATACTATAGCATGATTAGTAGTCTCTTGCACCTAACTGCTAGTTGCCCTGACATAGCATTTAGTGTAGGTATATGTGCTAGGTATTAGTCTTGCCCCAAAGAATAACATTTGACAGCAGTTAAAAGAATCATTCGCTATGCGCATGGTACACTTGACTATGGCATTTGGTTTTTTAATGGTTCTTCTGCAGAGATTACTTGTTTTTCAGATGCAGACTGGGTTGATTGTTGTGATGATCGTAAGAGCACCTCAGGAGGATGCTTTTGCATTGGGAGCAATCTAGTGGTTTGGCACAGCAAGAAACGAAATTTCATCTTCTTGTCAACCGCTCAAACAAAATACATTGCAGCTGGGAGCTGTTGTGCTCAAGTTTTATGGATGAAGCAAATGCTTTCAAATTATGGTATTGATCCAGGTACTATGTTTTTGTTTTGTGATAATTTGAGTGTAATCAACATTTCCAAAAATCCGGTTCAACACTCATGCACAAAACATATTGACATAAGACATCACTTCATCCGAGACCTTGGTAAGAGACACGTTTTGACTTTGGAACACATTTCCACAAACACGCAACTTGCTGATATTTTTACAAAACCCCTAGAATCTTTTAGATTTGAATATCTATGTTCATCTCTAAGAGTTATACTTCTTAAGTAGTCTTGGTTCAAGGAAAATATGAATAAATGGTCTTACAATTATGTCTATGAAATTGATCGTGTGAGTAAGATCATTTTGTGTTCTTTAAGTTTTAAAATTCTTTAACGAGTAGGATGATGCTTGAATTTGATATTTGTCTCGTTGGTCATTGTTTGATCCTTGTGAAATTCTTTAAGGTTCGCAGCCATCAGAGATTGCATTGAAGATGTTATTTTGAAGGGACAAATTTATTTCAATCTTCAACTCGATTAATATTGAACACATAGTCAATCTAGATAGTGCCTTTCTTGAATTTCTAGTATAATGACTATGTTGGATTGACCTACACTTGATTTGCCCACACATTTTCATTCCAATTCTTAAATGGGAAAGTTGTGAAGCTGTTACTTATCTACCCTTGTTTGATGATGAAAAGGGTTATCATTTTGCTCTAAAAAATACACCAAAAGAGTATGACGGAGAAGTCATGTTCAAAACAAAGTGTATGAAAACCATCACACTACACATGTAAATTTTTGTTTATGTTGGAGAGATAAGGTTGAAGTTATTCAAATCCCTACTCTTATTCATTTCTATGCATCTCTCAATTTGAGAAGTTGTCTGATGTGTTGGCCAATTGAGTGGTTTGACTTCCATGTAACATTATCTAAAAAGTTTAAATGTAGAACTACAACTAGTACTATGTCTTGAGATATTGTTTGAGTGAGTTTGAAAGATCTTTGTTAAATCAAGATCACATTCGATGTGCTACTCTATTGGCTGTGCACTTCTCAAAGCATTTTTCAAGGATTTGAACAGTGTGTCATTGAAGATTTATATTCACACATATCAAATTCTCACATGGTCTGAAGATTTTGTATTTTGAAACTTGAATGACCCTCTTTGAATATGCTTAGCATGTGAATTTTCGTAAACTTAATTGTTTTAATTCTGAAATAATATTTTCTTGTCTCAATACTGTTTTTGAAGTTGTTTCTAGGTGGAAATCCTTTGAATTGGCTTGCAGCAGAAGCTCTGTTGAGAGTTCAGGTCTGCACTATCTCTCGGCCTAGTCTTGGCCGCGAGCTTCCACACTCATGCTCGAGAAGCTCAGCCTCTGATAGTCTCTCTCTTCTGACAATTTGTTCATTTCTGAGTTCTTAGGTCTTTTCAAAAAAAATAATCAATTTTTGTCTTTGTTCTATAGTAGTCACTAATACCTGTTTAATTTTTATTGGCTACTGATGTTTGCTGTGTGATTAGTTAGGGTCTGAATTTTTTAGAGTAGTGAAGTGACTGTTGAGATTCCTCCACTAACAATTCTTATTTCAAGAGGTACAATTGTATTGGACTGGCCGAGCTGCATTTTTGCGGAAAATGTAGTGTAGTGGGAATATATCTATGGTATTTTCTAGTTGAAATGTACAAATCTAGCTTCATTTAATTGGCTACTGATACTCTCATGCGTACATGTCACACTGTGTGTATATATATATTTATCTAAATTAATGGTAGGTGCTGCTTTATTACTGCATTAATTTATGCCTTGCATGCGCTAATCTGCATTAATGGTGAAGCTTTGTGTCGTTGTTCAGATAATTATATATATTATACTTATGTCATTACTGCCTTATTTGGAGTTAGCCGTCAGTGACATTTAAAAGGTCACTAAATTAATTTTCTTGGTGAGGGATTTATTTTGGTGACTGCATTAATATCAATCAAGTCTTTTAAAAGCTGTGTTGATGTCCCTTGGGTTTTACCCATCAGTTTTTATCCACCGTGTATTTATTACTGAGGGTTTCATCTCTCCCTCTTCATTTTCTTTATGACATCTCTCAACCGAGTGCTTTGTCCACAACCCTTCAACCTTTCGTCTTCCTTAAACCCCAGTTCCTTTGTTCTTTACCATGGCCAAAACAAAAGGGCTTAAATCTGCCCTATTCAAAAAGAAGGGTGACGGTACCAGGAAGAACAAATCTGTGGGGAGCATAGGTGCTAAACGAAAAGGTCACAAACCCAATAAGAAGGTTCCCTACTCCTAGCGAACCTCCCTTCGAAATCCTTTCGCTCTGTTTGAATCTTTATCACCTAGTCCTTCTTCTCCAATGGCGGTATCTTCAGACTCTGACCCTCCGTCTGCTGATGCACGAGACTAAGGTTCACCCAACCCTAACCAAACAGCCCCTACACCGGCAGACTTTCCTGTTTCACTCTCGACTCCGACTACACCTGGTACATCTAGGGGTCCTTCTTTGTCCCCCTCTAGTAATTTCTTACCTGGCCGTATCTCTCTTTATGATTCCTGCTTCTCTCGTCGACCTATCCATCTGGAACGTCAAGTTGATTTTTCACACTTCCCTACTAAGTTTGCCTTCATTCGTGAGAGTTTTGAAACCAGAAGGTGGGCTAGTATTGGCCATATTCAGGGTTATGCATAGGTAGAACTTATTGAGGAGTTTTACACCAACTTTCATCGCATTTCCATTGACGAGGGTTGTTTCTGGTCGAGTCCAAAATATTGGTAATGATGTTAGTGATCTAAATTGCACTTTCACTCAATTGGAGCAATTTTTTCATAGGGGTCCTCGTTGATGATTCTATTGTATGCTGCTCATGCGTTGCTTCTGACCTTCTGTTTTTGCTTGTGATGTGTAGACCCTGAACCTTTGTAACGGATTAGCTTCTTTTGTAATGGTCTTAATTTTCATTAATGCACTAGTTCATTTACAGATTTCTTTACCTTGGTTCTTTTGCCGTTGTCTTTGTCAATTCCTCACAGACAGGGGGAGAACATATTAAGGGGGAGTTTTATTGTTTGATTGCATGACTGTGCCAATAAAGGGGAGGTCTTTCGAATCATTTGAAACCAATTTTCTTTGAATGTATGTTGATGCTTTGATGTTTCAGGAATTGGCAGAAATTCTCTTAAACAGGGGGTTTAAAGTTTTGTTGTAGCAAACCTTGTGACATTTTCCTTTTCTTGTAATTTTTTAGTTTTGTCTCGGAATTGCCAAAGGGAGAGATTGTTAGTGTTAGTGTGTTGGCAATTCCTTTATGTGTATTTTGTATTTTGAATATGTAACAAGTTGATAAAGATGGTCCACAAATACAAGCCAAAGTGTATTGGTGTGTTATAGACAAAGTTGGGAGAAGATCAGTTGAAAATTTATTTGGGTGTGCTTTGTTAGCCTGCCTCATTGTTATTCTCTCGGCTTTAATTGAAAAAGAAGACTTTCAGTTCGACAGTGTGTGAACAGTAGTGTTCGCGAGCATGAGATGAACAGTTCGTGCCCATAAGCTTCCCATTTCACCTGGAACTTATTGGGCTTTTGTCTAGAATGTGTTCAAGTGTCTCGCGAGTATGAGCAGGAAAGCTCTTGCTCAAGAGCTGCCCCTGACTGTCATGCAGAATTTTTTTAAAGATACCCAAATGACTGTTTTACCCATTTTTTTTATATAAAAAGTAAAAATCTTTTTCCAACCCTAAACTTTTTGAGTTGTATACCCGATACACACTGTTTTGAACAAAAAGCTGAGGGAATGACGTAGGGCTCTTAGATTCTTCAATGCTCAAGTGATTCTTACCTTCTTTGGCACTAATCTTTTATCTTCAAGCTCAGATATGTGGTGTGAAATCAGATTGGAGAGCTATTTCTTCAAGGATTGAATGAAAATTTCTTCACAAGTTGAGATGAGTTGTGGGTTTGTTTAGCAAGCAATGGTAAGAGGTATAGTAGACAAGTAGATCAATGGGTATTGATTGGGAAAACTTATAATACTACCCTATGGATACCTTGTAATCTCATTTTTACATAGTAAAGATTTCTAGTCTGATCCGCTTAGGATCCGAGATTGTTTTCTCCTTTGAGTTCTAAAGGTTTTTTACCATTATCAACAAATCCTTGTGTATTTCTGGTGGATGGTTTTGATTAAATTTCTAATATGGATGGTTGAGCCTTAAACTTCTATTTACTGCTGGTTTATTTCACATTTGAGTACTGCTTTTGGGATTCTCACTTGCTACCTAAATTAAGGGTGTGTTTAGAGTAATAAAAAATAAGATAAAATTAGATAAATTGTGAGTTCGTAAATCATACAATGAAATAAAAAGTAAATAACTTTTAGAATTTTTCATCATTTTTTAGAATTTTTTCTTACTCTAAATGAAGCATAAGTTTCAGTCCTTTCCATTAATTGCTTGTACAAAGTATGAATGAAATCTAACAAATGGCACTGCTAGCCCCCTCTTTAGTCCACCAAATAAAGTGTGTTTGAAATACTAAATTTAATCAAAAATTTTAACTGTTTTCAACTTTTTTTTCATTTTCTCTATATTAAGAATCTCTAAGTTTTTCAAACTTTTATCAAATTTCTTCAATTTTCTCCAATTTTTTACACTTTTCAAGGACACATCAAACACCCAACAATTGAAAAATGTTTTTTTTTTTTTTTTTCCAAACAGGCTCCAAAATTAATTAGGTTAAGACATTGCGCACCTCAAAATAGTAGATGTTCATTTTAGCCTTTGACTGGTTATTCTAAGGCTAAGTTTGAGAAGAAAAAAATTATTTATTTATTTATTTTTTGTAGCTGACTACTAACTAGGTACTAAAAATCTAACTTTTTTTTTGTGTTTGGGAAAAAAAAATAAAGTTAACTTTTAGTAGTTAGCTTTTTAGTTTTTTATTAATTTGACATTTTTGCCCTTCAAGATTTCAAAAAAGTTTAAAATGTAAAAAGGTAAATAAAAGTTGAGTTACTATCTTTTTTTTATCCTCAAACACGCTCTGATGGTTAAAAATAAAAGGCTTTTATTTAGTTGTTTGTTTGTTTGTTTAGTTTATTTTTATTTTTATTTTTATTTATTTTTTTATTTTTATTTT
>JAVXUM010000017.1:45077024-45087952 GCA_035590655.1 Pouteria glomerata | reverse complement strand
CTTCCTCCTCCATTTTATTTTTTTTTTATTTTTTATTTTTTTTTTTTTTTTTTTTTTGGGGGAAGCTGCTTAATAGTGGATTTGTGTGGACATATGTGGAGATTCACACAAATAATTAGTTAGTCAAGTGATTCATAATGCAAAATTGGTTATTTTGGCCACAGTGACATGATGGGGGAGATAATAAATTTTGATTATTGTCCTAATTTTATAAATTATAATATAATCACACTAGTAAAAGTCCAACACTTTACAGCGAATATCTGTAATGTAATTACGGTATCATTTAGTTTGTTTTTTATTACTAAAACTTTAACATATTCAAATCGTGAATTTAAAATTTAACTAGTAAATAAATATAAACAATATTAAATTATCGTAACACCCTTAAAAATCATCAAAACTCAAACATATAATGAGAAATTAGTGATACATATCAATTGAGTATAAATACCCATCAATAATATTTGTTAATAAAGAAAAATACGACTTAGCAAAAAAAAATATAAAAAAAAGTGTCAATAACAAAAATTCGTAAAAGTTTGAACAAATGAAAAAATATTTAAGTTATTTATATATAATTATTATTAAACTATATTAAACCAAGTTAATAACTCGCTATCTATGTAAAATGACATTTAATGTTCAAACACGACAAAAATAAAAATAAAAAAAAATCTTTTATTTTGTTAGTGAAAACATATATATCAGTTAATTCGTTTAAAAAATAACTTAAATACTCATAACAATAATAAAATTATCCATTATAAATTTACTCATGAAAAGTTAAAAATAATAAAATAAATTACATTAAAAAGTGAGGCATGTATTAATTTTTTTAAAAATATAAAAACAAAATACACAAAATAGAGACACGATTAAAAGTATATTGTTATGGCGTATAACTTCTGAATGAGATGTGTGTGAAATAAAAACCAAAGTTAATGCAACGTTAAAATAATGATTCAATTGAGTAACTTGAAAGAAGATGTCCACGATAGACATTGGATAATAATGATAGCTGTTAATTCACCAATGATTCCTTATGAACATTTCTAAAATATAGAATGCTCGTGAGTTTTTGTAATATATTTAATTTTATGAGAAATAAAAAAACTATCATATATAAGATGAAAATAACATTTAGTAAAATAAAACATAATTTTTATACATTAAAAAATAATAAGTCATTTTAAATACCTAATTTATAATAAAATGATTCGTTATTAATTTACAAAAAAAAATGTAACATGTGTTGATACTCCAAAAGAAAAATAAAAATAAAATAATAAAATAAAAAATGTGACATTTATATACCATCAATAGTTCATTAAATACTTCTAATGATACCAAAATAGTCCATTTTAAATTTGAAAAATGCAACACTTATCGGTCATAAAAAAAGAAAAAAAATGAGGTAGGTATTTATCCATCAATAATTTCTGAGATTTTTAATGCAAAAATAATAACTAATGTCTTAAAAAAAAAAAAGAAAGAAAAAGGAACACGTGTATTTCCACTTTTTTTAGAGACTATGGTATCCACCTCAGACCTTTCAAAAAAAAAAAAGTGGCACATCCACTCCAGAAAAGGAGTTGTTTTATCCGAGGAGGGCATGCCTCTCGTCGAGTGAGAGAAAGGACGAGGGGACAAGGTAAAACCAACACGTGTTTATTCCGGTGAATTCATGTGCCAATCTAACGTTTTATCCCTCCAACTTTAGGACGTATTTGAAGTGATAAAAAAATAAAATAAAATAAATTATAAATTTATAATTTATATAATGAAATAAAAAATAATTAAATTTTAAAAATTTTAAAATATTTATAACAAATCAAACAAAATCTTAATATATTAGCAGAGATTGTAAATTTTTAAACAAGAAAATGAGCTAATTCTTAACAAAATAACAAATAAGTATTTTAATTATAAGTTATCACTTCTGTATCCTTGTACTAATTGTGAAATTTTCTCGCTAACTCTTAAATTTCAAAAGTTTATATTTATATTTCAGTATTTATGTCTTTAATAATTTTTTTTATATTTGTTACTTCAGTCTAAAATATAAAGATAAATTTTTAAAATCTAGATGTGTTTGTAATTTTTACGTTTAATACAAAATATTATGGATGATAATTTAGTTTAAGAAAATATTTGCTTAGCTTTATATTATGGATGATAATTTAGTTTAAGAAAATATTTGCTTAGCTTTTGTAGCAAATATTTTTTTGTTGTTGATTCTTAGGTGCAGTGCTTCTTCCTCTATGCCCATTAGAAAATATTTGAGTTATTGCAGCGGTTGCAGTAATCTTCCTACTGCAACCCCCCAAGTCGTGATTTAGCTGGGAGAAGCAAACCAATAAAAAAAAAAAAAAGAATAAATAGAAAATAGAGAAGGAAGAGAGAGAAAATTAAAAGGAAAGAGAAAGTGATGATTTAAGTTTGGAAATAATAAAGTTTTTAATTTCGTGATCGTCGTAATGATGTCGGGTCACGGTGATTTAATCTGAAATGGGAGATATTGAAGAGAAAAATTTTAAACTTTGGAATTTCTTCACTTTTTCTTCATATTTTCTTTAGATCTAAGGTGGGAATTTATTACATTTATTTATAGAAATGATGACCGTGAATAATAAGGATAGGACGATAATAAAAATGTTAATGTATTAGTGTGATAATTATAGATAGTGATAAGTTGCTATAATGATAATGCTCTGACAACGGTAGTAAATATAAAGACAATAATTTGTGATTTGCAAGGTTAAAAAATATTCAGAAAAATAGGAAAGGTACATAGATTACCCTTTGATTGAAAAATTCTAAAATTGTGCAGAAATTAGTATTCATGCTAGTAGGTTAGCAGCGTACAACGATGATGATTATCCAGCTAATTAAGGCCATTATGTTTGAACTCATTAACGATGATATTTTAGTATTTTTCACTCTATGATTGTGATATGATAATAAAGAAATAAAGGAAACGGTATATGCTTTAATAAACTGGACATGTAATACTTCATACTTTATAAACATTAATATTAAATTATTGTTTATTTATTATTGCTGCATTTCGTATGTATTTTTATTATGCATCGTGAGTACAAGTAAATTAATACTCACGTCCTTATAAATTTTATTGTAGATCATTAATCTAGTACGATCATTGCTAGATTTACATTTGCATCATCGTGATATTGTTTAAGACTATAATATTACTATTTTGGATTGTGGTTGGAGCATTATTGTCTAGTTGCACTGAGATTTAGTTGTTATTAATTACTTTTGGCTTATTAATAAAATTATAATTATATATCATGAATGTTTGCTTCAAGGTAGTTGTGTAAATCCAATTAGGGTAATGGATATTTTAGTACATGTTGTATATGACTTATTCATTCACTCCTCCGATCATGAGATTTGGAACGTAATAAAGTAAAATGTATAAGTAAATGAGAGTAAAGTTAATAACAGTATAAATTTTTATATAAATGTTACGAAGTTAAAAAGAATAAAAAATTAAAAAAACTACTAAATATAAATATTTTATTTGTATTTTTATTATTGTCATAAATATTTTATATTATTAAATTAAAAAAAAACGATAAAGTACAAAAATTATCCCTACACTTTATCATCGATCTCACTTTAATCCCAATTATTTCATTTACGATATTTAAATTCTTACACTTTTGATCAAACAATAATTAGATCTCTCCGTCTATTACCCGTTAAAAATGATCATTAAGGCGAGAGTAAAAGTGTCATGTCACAAGATAGTTTACATGATAAAATGATGATCTGAATATTGTCTATTATGTGTTAAATGCTCACTCGTTCACGCGTGTTCGTTGTTACTGATGTGGGTTTCTGTTATAAAAGCTTTACTTTAAAAAAAAATTAAAATAAAGCATTATAGATTATGCTACTCCTAGGAATAAAATCAAGAATCTAAAAAATAGGGAATCAACAACAAAACCAACTCACAAACGGCTTGGTTTGTGTAAAATTCTTAGATAATGGCAACGCTTTGAGTAATAAAAAAATACAAAACTTTATAAATCTCTACAAATACAAATTACGAGACTATAAAAGTTAAATTTTTTATTTACTGCACAAATATATGAGATACTGACTTTGATAAATTTATACAACTCCAAACACACCAAATATATATTCAAAAGTTAAAGTAGATTTTCTCTCATCTTCTATATAAATATTTATATAAATATTGGCAAAAGGATTCGTACGAGTGAGTCGCAGAGAATCAAAGTAAAGTCTTGTAACCCGTTGATACTAAAAATTCTGTAATTGAGGTTTTTCTCCTGGTGAAAGGGTTTCCTTTTTAATTCTCTGATGTTATTATTTTTTACTTTGTGCGATTGCTTGGTTTAGAGAATTTTCATTAATATATTATATAAATATTATATATGCTCTCTCACCTATTTAATATATATATATTATATAAATATTATATATTTTTTCTTATTTTTTAATATATATAAATATATAAATTTTTATTTATAAATAAATATTTATATAACTATTACAACGAGGGAGAATCAATTTCATTTTTTTAATCCATATAAATTTTATCCAGGAACTTTACACTAACTAAATATTTTGTTAGTTGGTTTTGTTATTGGTTATTTATCGGTAAGATTCATGATTCAATTATTGGGGATAATATAATTTGTAATGTTTTATTTTATTTTTTAAAGTGAAGTTACATAATGGTAGCAACCCACATCAGTAAACACCAGCACACGTGAACAAGTAAGTGTTTGATAATTTACAAATGTCAGATATTTTTCACTTCATCTGAGAGTGCCATGTTATCACTGTCGCGTGGACAATTACTAATTTAACACGTGACAGATAGTATTCATGTCATTCAAGGGTGCCACATCATCACTACCGCGTGGACAATTAGCAAATTGACATGTGACAGACAGTATACACGTCATCTAAGGGTGCCATGTTATCACTCTGTCATATGTATCATCTTAAAAAATGCTGATTTTACCCTTACCTCAACAATCATTTTAACAGATAATACCTTGTTGTTGCTTGACTGAAAATGGAGAAATTTGACTATCATAATTGAAACCATTGGAACCAAAGTAAGATCGAGAGTAAAATGTAAAGAAGATTTTTATACTTTATCAAAAAAAATAATAATCTATAATTGAAATTCGAAGAGTTTCACAGTAGCCCATTTTTTAGGAATATAAAAATTTTATAATTTTAATTGTTCTACATGTATATTTGAATAAATTAATGATTAAAAAATGAAAAAATACTACGATAATAATTAAGGAGCCAATTATTTTATGATACACGTAGATAATTTTTTATTAATTAAACTTCATGAGAAAATTGAATCAAAAGTTTGAAGCTCAAAGAGCGCGCAAACTTTCACTTGTAAATTTTATTATTTTTAAGCATTTTTTAAAGAAAGTGTTATTAAAATTCTAAAAAAATATATAACAAAAAATAAGTTAACTTATTTTAAGAATATTAAATACTGCCTAAATATAAAATTTTATATGAATGTTATGAAATTGAAAATATTGAAGTGCTATTTAGTTATATTTCTATTTTTTATTTTTTGTTTTTATTTTCTATTTTTGTTTTATGTATTTTATATTTTTAAAACTCTAAAATAAGAAAAAAAGAAAAATACATTTGGTTTGGCATTTTTTATTTTCCTCATTTTAAGATTTTACCTCTTTTGGGTTGAAAATACTCAAAACGACTTTTTGTAATTTTGCATTTCATGGGTAAACTCATTTTTTATTTTTTAAAACAGATTTTGAAAATACAAACAACCAAATACTTTTTAAGTTGTTTTTTTTATTTTCAAAAATACAAAATAAAAAATGATCTTAAAAAGGTAAATCAAATTACACCTAAAAAATTAAAAAATGATACTACCAGATTTATTTATATTTTTATTCTTGCATTAAATAGTTTTGAAGATTAAATTAAAAAAAAAAGAATGCATAATCAGAATTTAGGAAGTTCCACAACAACTAATTTATTTTTGGAAATGTAGAAGCTTAATAGTTTTCATTATTTTCACCTATATATTTAAAGAAACTAATGATTAAAAATTTCAAAATATTATTGTAACAACTAATGAGTCAATTATATTGTTGTATGCGTATTTTTTATTTATTAATTAAAAATTCTTAAAAAATTAGATTAAGGGTTTTATTCAATATTAAATAGATAATTTGTTAAAATATTTGAGGTCTGTTTACTAAAAATAAAAAAATCTCTAGATTTCTACAAATATGTTTATTAAAATTTATAAAACATATAAAAAAATTTATCACACACGAATTCGCTTAACTTTTTATAACATTCTCAATTTTTGTTTAATTTTTATAAATTTTTATTAAATATATAAAAAAATACACGTAAACTTTTAATTGGAAATTAGAAAAATTGTCAAAAAAATTTATAAGCCCTTAATTTGATAAAATTTGAAATCAATCTTAACATTTATCGGAGCAAGAGAAAATATAGGTGGGAACGGTCAACTTTGGAGTCTTCTGTCTTCTCACAGGTTCCAAACACGGCGTTACAATAAACGGGTCCGAAAAATTTTGAAATCCGACAGCAGTGATATTGTCACCGACGTGCAGGCGGGTCTTGGTTTAAAACTTTCTGGGCACGGAATTTACATCTCTGTTCGTTGCCCCATCACTCTTACGTCTGCCCGACGCGCTCTCTCTCCATTCCTCTGTAGTTCCCTCTATAAAACTGTTGATTCCCTCTGATCTACGCTTCGATTCAGAGATCAGTTGCTTCTGAAAGCCGTCGTCGCCGGCTAGGTTTTAACTGGAAATGGAGAATCTCATATCTCTAGTGAACAAACTACAGAGAGCCTGCACAGCGCTGGGCGATCACGGCGAGGAGAGTGCTTTGCCCACACTTTGGGACGCCCTTCCTTCCATCGCCGTCGTTGGTGGTCAGGTCAGATCTCAGATTATCATCAGATCTCTATCTTTTGTGTAATATGACTTTGATTATGTATCATCGTTTAGATCTTTGATTATGTCTGTTCAACGATTTTCCGGTCTTACATTTGGTTTGTTGTTTTCACGAATCTGAACTTTGAGCTGAAGCTCTCGCGTTCGTTTTAAGTCTGTTGTTTTCCCCGTGAGTATGTAGTTCATAGAATGCTCTCTGAAAATTGTTTTATTTGTTTCAGAGTGTTATTTAATTTTTCTGTTGTTTTATTGTTAATCTCAACTCCATTGCGAAGGGATAGTTCTACTGGCTGCAATTACTTGTTTTTTTTAGTTCAATTTATTTTCATTTATTACAAAAATCCAATGTTGCCGAGTTATCCGCAAAAATCTAGCAGAAATTTCAATAAATTTTCAATATCAGGCTATCAAGCTATCCAGCCATCTGGAATATGTACCTTCCTTGAGATGCCTGCAAGATAAGTCCGCAAATTCAGCCATTTGTTAATTATAGCAAAATCTCAATTTAAATTTGATAAAATTGACAAATCAAGCTTTTCAGTGAACTAATTGAAAGCAGTGGGTGTAGGATTTATTCCGCCATTGCTGCCTCCAGATTGGTTAGATCTCATAGGCTCTGTTTTGGGTGTCTCCCCTATAAAGATCACAATTTAGTATAGTCATGTACTACCTACCGTTCCTCACTATCTTCACCCATGTTAGTTTTTATCTTACACAGCCCATTGTTTTCGAGGATAAGACTGCACACATTTGTCCCTCTCTAGTGCAGTATAAGTAGCCTCGTGTAGTGGGGAGTCGCTTCCCACCTCCCAATCTTTTTTCCCTTCCTTTTTTTCTTCTTTTAAATTGCCTATCATTTCTTTGAGTAAATCTAATAAAGCTGATGATACAGCTTTATATGATTATTGCATTGTATGAAAAGTGCCACATCAATTTATTTCAAAAGCAGGGTGTGAAAATACGTACTTCAATTTTTGAATAGCTATAGAAGATATTGCTTTTTAGGGGACATTTGGTGTGATAAAAGTGAGATAAAATGAGATAAGTTGTGGGTTCGTAATTTGTGCAGTGAGAGAAATTTTTAGAAATTTTCACAATTTTTCAACAAATTATAGCGCGCCAAACACCCCCTTAATTTATCTCATTTATTTTCTTGAAATTTGCATTTAAAATTCAAGATTTATAGATGACTTACCTTTTCAATTGATTTTGTTATTTACATATCATTGCTACTATTGGACTAAAGGGTGACCTTGGAGCAACAATAAGGTTATTCCATTGTGACTTAATCTCTGAAATTAGTCTCTTTATTTGCAGAGAGATAAGGCTATTGTCCCTTTTCTATTGCTAGTATTGGATTGATTCAAACCAATATTTTCCCTTTTTATATACAAACTACCCAAAAAAAAAAATTCTTGGTTGGGAGGGTCCTCGCCAAACTCCGTAATGCTCAAGCTTTATGCATTGGGTTGTCTTTTTCTATTGCTAGTATTAAATTGATTCAAACCAACAATTTCCCTTTTCTAGACAAATTACCAAAAAAATAACTTATTGTTGAGAAAAATCCACACAACCAAGAGCAATTGTGAATCACAATGGGTAACATATTCAATCCCAAATCAAGCTCAAGAAGAAAATAATTACGAAGAAATGAAATTAGGCAACGATACAAGACATCACATTTAAGCAGAAAAACTCATAGAACAAATTGAATTCATTCACTGCCTTCAAAGTAATGTCGGGTGCACAACTACAATTATTTGGGTAATCAACTCTACAAGTCTATGCCCTTAAATTTATGGACTAATAAATAAAAATAAATAAATTGAGAGTTACCTCAAACCGAAGACATCACTCCCATAGTTGTCAAATCATGTATAATAAATTGTCAACTACATATTAAGAAGTTGGTATTGTTAAGAAACATTTAAATAACATAATATAAATAAAATATCATTAAATAACTATTTTTATGATGCAGAACCAAAAGTTGAAAGTAACTGAAAGAGAAGAGATTATGCACGAGAGAAAAAACGAAAAGGAAGAAGAAACAATAAAAGAAGAAAAGGAGAAGAGGGAACTTAGGCAAACGAAGCCATTCAATAATATTCAATACTTAAAAGTCTCCAAATAATGATCTCCAGCCTTTAAATGGGCTAATAAATCCCTAAAATAGGCGAAGATAAAAATAAAATCACAGATTAAACTCTCAGAAATACTACTTAAAGTAAAGTACCTAAAAGAATAAATAAAAATAATATAACAAAATACATATATGTCTAATAAAATCTTATTCAAAATAAATCCTAATATTAAAATCTTAATAAAATAAAATAATCTCATAAAATGAAATAATCTTTTTGGATTTGCATCATTCTCTACTGCATAGAACAAGTCGACTCTATCGAGTTGAAAACTTGCAGACTCCTTCAATCGCCAAGTCATGAGCAGAGTGGATGTTTAAGTTGTTCCCAGAGCTCATGGATGCGTGTAAGGGTTGATAGAAATCTAGTATCCCCACTAAGTCTTTTGGGAGAGAAGGAACAAGATTCCGAAAACAAAACTTACAGATTTTGAAAGAAAACCAAGAATGGATCAAATTGTGGAAGGAGTTTAGTTGCAGGGAAGATAAAATCCATAGAAGCACCAAAGGTTATAGGCAAACTCTTCAACCTATCTTGTGGGATGGTACAAGTAGGGAATTCAGTGAAGCAACTAGAAATATAATCTGATGTGGAGCCAAAAGTTGAAAGTAATTGAAAGAGAAAAGATTATGCAAATGAGAAGCAAAGAAGAAGAAGAAACAACAGAAGAAGAAGAGGAGAAGAGGGAACTCAGGCAAACACAGCTATTCAATAATATTCAATATTCCAAAGTCTCTAAACCCTAATAATCTCTAGCCTTTAAATATAGGCTAATAAATCCCTAAAATAGTTGAAGATAAAATAAAATAAAAAATTTACAATCTGGGAAATCCTATTCAAAATAAATTACCTAAAATAATAAATAAAAATAATAATAACAAAGGAAATAAATCTCTAATAAAATTCTATTCAAAATAAATTCTAAAATTAAAAGCTTAATAAAATAAAATAATCTTTTTGAGAGTTACCTCGTACCGAAGACATCACCCCCATAGTTGTCAAATTATGCATCATAAATTGTATTGATTTTTTAATTTTTAAGTTTTTGTTTTGCAAT
The DNA here is from genome assembly GCA_035590655.1 of Pouteria glomerata. NCBI lineage: Eukaryota > Viridiplantae > Streptophyta > Magnoliopsida > Ericales > Sapotaceae > Pouteria > Pouteria glomerata. Next base: position 45,077,753 of record JAVXUM010000017.1, on the reverse strand, counting down.
GTATCATATCGTGTATCGTGAATTTATTAACAAATTGACAACTTCATATTAAAAAGTTGGTATTGTTAAGAAATATTTAAATAACATAATATAAATAAAATATCATCAAATAACTATTTTTATATACTAATCACATTACTTATAATTAGTTGATTTAATTGGAAGTAATGTGATTTGTAAACAAAAATTTATTATTGCCTTTTATACAAGTATAGTTTTTATACAAAAGTTAAATTGATTTAATTGCTGCACAAATAGCACATATTCCCCCCTACACAATCAATATATTCCCCACTACACAATCAATATAGTATTGAATCAAGTATCCTACTTTTTTGATAAAGTAAAATATGTATAGTAATTTATAAAGAAAGAAGAGTTAAATACATATATATTTATTTTAAGGGAAAAAAAAATACTTCATTCTGATAACCAATTAATTTGCTAACTTGCTTTTCAAACATTATCTTCAATTTGTCGATGGTTTTTAAAAAAAATTGGCTATTTTATTCTTCAAGCAACAAACATATAGATAAAATTCTATTATAATATTTTATCTCTTTGTTTTGTTTTTCCTATTCAATTGGTAAATGTTTACATCTAAAATTGTAATAGAATATATATTTTACAATGTGAATCGTATCGTAAGATATGGTACATGCATCAAAAGTTATTTGAGAAAAATAAATACTCGCATGAAAAGCCTTCTAGCGGACATGTATTGTATGT
>JAVXUM010000017.1:45053958-45065218 GCA_035590655.1 Pouteria glomerata | reverse complement strand
TATAATAGAGATTATTATTTGATAAAATAATAATTTAATAAACTTAGATAAATTGTTTGATATTTTTTGATATTTGATAAACGAATTTTAACTAGGTGAGTCTGAGCTCCAATATTTTTTTAAGGTGTTAAAATCTAAATTTTATCTTTTCAGGTCTTATTAAACTTGAGCCAAACTTGACCTAATACTAAGTGCGACAAAAGTAAGTTCAAGTGGACTCATTTAAATTCTTATTTGTTGTAAAGTTATACTTTCATGAGTATATTATTTTTAAATAATAGATCTACAAATGTCTTACATTATTTTGTATTATGAGCGAGGATGATACTCTTATATTTGATGGTACCTTTACACATTTTGTCACCTTATCCAAATATTGTTAAATATAAAAAAAACACTAACCTAATAGATTGGGATGAAACGGATATTTTCAAAATAGGTTAAAATTATCATTCATAAAAATGATGAGTCTAAATAATAATATTACCTATAAATTTTAGTTAGAATTAAACTAAAGGGAGATTGATTGTAAACTAAAACCGTATGTATAAATTATACTGCAAGATTTTTTTTTAATTTTTTTTTATGGCAACCAAAATGACATAAAAAAACATATATAGTTGCATTTTTACCGTCACTTCAAAATTCCGTAAGAAAAATCTAATGAAGTAACATTGTCTTTGCTTCTTTGTTTCTTCTTATTTTTTTTTTCCCCTTTACTGCAATATTACTAAAAATATTTTCCCCAAGAAACTTCCGTGTCGTTTTAAATAAATAAATAAAAACATTATTATGGTTATTTTTGGAAGAAGAAGAAGAATAATAACAATAATTTTTTTTTTTCAATTGTGTAATGCGAAATGCAATGGTGTATATGGTCAATATATATCGTGCTAATAAGCTAAATTCTAATGCAGGGATTGATGATTAATTTCCAGTGCTACATCAACCCGATGACCATTTCTCCATTGCTCTACCTATGACCAGAGCACCATTCCTGATCTTCATGTGATGATGTTGAAGAATCTCTTAAGCTCCTCAAGGAGGCTGTTCAAGCAAGAGGGCTCACCAGGGATGAAAACACAATTACATGCTTGATCCACTGCTGCAAGATTACAAACATGAATGTATATTGCCACCTGTTCATTTATAGTCCCCAACCTCGAACACTTTCAAACTCTTCTTCCAATATTATCTCCCAGGGTAACAGACTAACAGCTCATTGAGATCTGCCTCTCTCTAAGCATTCACATTAATGGCATACAAAATTGATGATGACAGACAGCACTCTGCATCATGGGAGATTGTTTCATGCACTACGCATCTGGCTGATAACCGCTTCAAATATGACCATTCTCACAGAAGTAGTCAAGCAATGTGGCAAAAACTATAAAAATTGAAATTAGGGTTCTTGCCAGCTTTTTCCTATTGTTATACTATTGAAACAGGTATTTGTCAGCTTGCGGATGGATTACCATCAATAACCAACGCCTACTCGGGGAAAAAAAAAAATAGATGTTGTCGTATACAAATAAATCAAATTTATCTTCAGAAATAAAAGAAACTCCGTTCAGATTTTCATTGTCATGAACCAAAATATCAAAACCTCCCAACTAAACTGTGAATCAGAAATCAGAGTCATCGTCTAAGAAGACACCTTTCCAAAATCCCAAAATTGAAATTCCTGTCGTAAACCTGCAAATTAACAAACCAAGTATCAGCCAATTGTAATAATAAAAGCAAAATAACAAGAATTAGAAGACATTATTTCTTCTTGTCTACAATAAATGTGCCTCGAGTCATTTGGGTTGGAATCGCATGACCATTTGCATGAATTAGGGATGTTGTTCTCTAGTGTGGGGAAACAATGAAGCAGTTGTTCCTAGCTAGTTGATTAGTGGTTTTAAGTGAATTTGTTTAATCAAAACTTTGTGATGAGGACATCCAATAAAGACCCCTTGAATAAAGACATTCCTACCCCCTGTCAACTTTTAAAAGAGACATGTTTTCACATTGTTTCCTTGAGAATGGGAGAAAAATTAAAAGAATATTAAAGAAATAGGCCTTCCTTGTAGGGAACTGACCTGCAGTTTTGCATGAAGAGGCGGAATAAGGTCAAGCAACTTCGAAACTATGGAAGCTGGGAACGTCAAGATACAACTCTCTTATTTGTATGCGATGCAGGAATATATCTTCTACTTTCTCTCGACTGTCCTGCTATTCTTAACTGGTAAAGCCAACAAAAATTTGCTTTACTTGGCACTAGCTGTATTATTTTCATTTGAAGAAAAGCTGGAAGACTTGAGAGCTTCGCTCTCTCGGATCACCCTGGCATATACAACTTTGAAGGACTGTGAACTATACGGTCTCCTGAGCAAACTTATTGGCATTCGCAGAGTCTGCTTCCGGTTTCTTTTCCCCCTAATCAAAATGTTGAGGGTTTTCTCATTATCACTTTTCCAAGGATGTCTTGACACCCGGTTATCGTAACTACTACCACAATTTTCATTAAGAGTGTGATTCAGTTGACTCCCAGAACTTAGAACACTTTGTGGATTTGAATCACCATTTTCTTTCTCATTTTCTGATCTAATTCTATCCCCGTCATTTGTGTTTTCCACTCCCCCTGATGCAGGAATATTCAATTCTTTCTTAACTTCATCCACGTTAGTAATTTCTACGGGCAGGTTTGTTTCCAAACTCAGGCTTTTAGAGCTGTCAAATTGTTCCTTTGAGTCCAAAATGGGACCAGCAATTGGTTCAACAACGGTTGGTGAGACACAGAATTCCATCCGGTGGCAACTGGGCCAAACTGTGCTAGTCATATATTCGTTAGGGTTCATGTTGCATTGCCATGCAAAGTGATTGGGATGAAAGGGGCTGCTAGTCATAGGAAAGGTGGTCGTTGGCACTGCCTGGGGTCGAGTAAAAGGAGGGTACAAAAAAGGCACAGAGTGTATCATGTTCGGTGTCGGAGGAGGTGAAGGGTATGGGTGGTGAGGGGAGGAACACATTGGATTAACTGAGGGTAAGACAGTAGGAGACCCGGGATGAAGAGTCATGTTCAACGGCCAAGGGCCAACAGATGGAACAGCACCAGAACCAGAAGGGACAGTAATGTTCATTGGCACTGGTGCTGCACGTGCAACAGGTGGTGATGGGTTGAATGGAGCTGCCGATGCTGACAACTTCTTGTTGGGGAATTCCCGAGTGTCACCTGAGCTAGAAACGGAGGATCTTTCCTTTACATCCTCAGCTACTTGCAAGATAGAATTTGAATTATCATCAGATTTGGAGATACTGGATGCATCATTCTCACAAAGCTCAACTTTAGGAGCATCAATTGAATTTGGCATGTCATCAGTTTGAACGCTCTCCTGTACCACTTGATTGAGCTCCACACAGCAAGAATTAACAACTTCCACACTTGAAGACTCAATCTCAGAATGTTTATCCCCTATCATGTTGGTTGACGTAGTTTCTTCCTCCTTGTCGATGACTTCAACTCCATCACCTGAGTCATCTTTGGAGTCCAACACAAATTTCTCTTCCTTTATGTTTTCTGCCTCTGCTATCATTTCAGCATTTTCTTTTGCTTCATTTGTTTCCAAACCATGATTTTCAACACCACTATCTTTACCATCTGGAATATCATTCTGGGACTCCCTAACCTGCAACATGGAAATAGTACCTGGTGGGGCCAGTGCTACTTCCTTGTACGAAGGAGATTTTCCAAGGCTAACTATTGAACTTTTCTGTGATATTTGTCCAATTTCCTTTGGTGCAGAAACTGGACCATGTTCCAATGGAGATCCAAACACCTTGCCTCCATTTTTGGAGGCCTCTGCTGCAGCATCTTTTGTAGATGATGGTACAGACTTAACTCTATATGTTACAGCTTTGACTATTCTTCGCCCAACTTTGGTACTTGGAGAGGGATTCTTCAGTGTGTGGTGATCTGTGTAACTTCCTGGAGACACTGTTCGTTTCTTTAACAGGTAATACCTAGTATTCTGATGGTTACTCTTCAATCTAGCACAATCCGATTCAAATATCACATCTTTTTTCTGATACCCATAAACCTTGCCAACAGTGGCCCGCCGCTGTCTTAGTCGCCGCCCATATGAGCCAGCAGATCTTGGTCTTTGAACCGGCTGCCATCCCTCTTCTCCTTCAGCATGTGGTTCCGCTAAAACATCACTGGCAGCTAACGGCTTTTCTGCAGCAGTTACCTTCAGCACAGGCTGTTCGAACTGAACTGGCTTCATCTCAGTAGTTTCTGCATCCACAGGATTGGGGGACCTAGCTGACACAGAGGTGGTTTCATCATTCACATTTGTATCACCTTCGGGTTCATGAATCTGTTTCTCTTCATCTGAAGCGCCTTTCAGGATATCTTTTGGAGATCCCTCAGAATTTGCGAAGCTGAAGTTTTCGTAAGATTTCTCCTTGATCTGGCAAACAAAAATTTGATTAGCTTCACGCGCACATATATTTTGAACTTTTAACTTCTGATATTTTGGAGCACAGAAAACAAAAGTGAATACGCTGGAAGAACAAGTCTTAAAACATTTATCCTCATGTTGAATAACATTTGCTAAAATACGAAGTGGGGAAGCAAGTATTTAGAACCTTTAGGTGCATGAATCATATGGCTGTGTAAAAGGTGGATCTTTATGTTTGGAATAAATACCATGAGTTAGTGATCCTTGAAATTTGGGATTTTCACCCATCAAAAGATTAAAAAAAAAAGAAGGGAAATTTGGGATTTTCAGGTTGATGCCTGTTTCATTACTCGAGCGCCCTTTAAGTTATATTCCAATTCTACCAAAAATTATGGGCTAAGGTTATGCAGATGGCTGTCTGAAATTTGATGGGAAACTTTATTTAGGCAGAAGGCGGAATTGAGTATAAAAAGATAGCAGCACTGAACAACAAAACCTTCAAGGTCCATGCAAGGGACGAAGGCATAACACAAAGGCAACCATTAAAACCAAGAAGAATCACTAAAAGATAATCATATCCTTCAACCTTTTTTAGGTCATGTGCAGTTAGCGTTGGCTATGTTTCATGTTTGGACTGGGACAATGATACCAAAACCGAAGATTAGACTTTAGGAAAAGTTTAAGAACCTGAACCCAAATCAAATTCATCTATCAGGTTTTAAAGACAAAAAACCGCCAACCTTATAATAGAACTCCTAGAACTTTGGGCGACAAAGAATCTAGCAGGCTTTTATTGATGGTGGTTGCATGATAGGGGCCATTTAACAGGCTTACTTAGGACACTAACTTTTTTAAATGGCTCCAACTTTTGAAACGTGCTTGCACACATTATGATAGGCAGCCAAGAATTGAATTGGCCATTAGCCAGCTACAAAGCCGGATGAACTGAATCCTACACTGTGACCTTATTAGTGAAAACTGAAAGGAACAAATTATTGCATCCCCCATCACATAAGCATTAATCTTGCTTTGGAATGATTTCAGTAAACCGTGGAGATAAATGAACATACCTTCATAATATAGGTTTTCCTCTTTATGGCCACAGCATCTTTTGTTTTAGTGTCATGACTTGGATTAATGTAGTCAAGCAAATCTGACACGCTGCCAAATCAAATAAATTCATCCACATCAAAAAGAAAATGTAAGCACAAAATTGATTCCTCCAAATATCCATCAAGTAATGTTTGACATAGAAACAGCCCAGTACGACCAGCCTTAAAGACCAAGAGGTACAACTTGGTCAGTTGGTCTATCCAGGGAGACCCCCAGAAAGTTCTGTAGTCATTTTCCTACAATACCTTTTCTGCATTATACATTGCAATCATGTGCTTCCATAGAACATTCCAGAACCAATTTATAAGCAAATCTCATTGCACTTTAATCGATTAGTAGAAAGCTAGTAGAATCATCAGCCCCTTGCTAAACTTATAATGAAAATGGATGAAGGTTCATATTGTCACAGCAGAGTGCTGGTATACCTTAAGTGGCCTTTGCTGGCTATGGATGCATCAGGCCTTCGAGTCCCATTCCGTGCAGCTTCTTGCTGTTCAAAAGCCTTGGACTCAAAGTACTCAAGCCAAGCTGCAGCGTCCTGAGACATGCAGAAATAATGTTCATACCTATTTGTTGACCAAAAGTCAAACAGAAACAACAGTAAGACAACTTCTAATTCATATCTGTACAGTGTAGAACAATATAAAATTTGTTGTTGACTTTGTTAACCATTTGACATGCAAACTCTTTGATTAAATACATTCATTTGATGCAAACCAACCTAAACATCAAGGTGGTGCTAATGATATCAACTAAACAAGCTACAACTGACCGTTTTGTAATTCTTTATACTGGAAAGCTTCTATTGAAACTCCAGATAACATATGGTATGGTATGGCTAGTATCATCGAGCTCTGACTCATCAGGTTTTATCATTTTAGCCACATGTGATCAATCATAATTTGTATTAAAGTTGTTTTATGTTGCTGATGAGAATCATGCTTGGATTTGCTATCAAATGATTTTTGGGTTCTTGGTTCCAAAAAAGCAAGCAAAATTACTGTGGAGAAGTGCAGTGATGGCCGCTTTCTTGGTAATTTGGAAAGAAAGAAAAGCAAGGGTGTTTGAAGACAAATATGATGATGAGCCGGATTATGGGTGAGAACAATTTTCCTAGCTTCACTTGGGTGTCAGTTCTCCCCGATTTTATTTATGTCGAGCTGATTTTGACAAAATCAAATTGGCTTAGTATTGTCAATTTATAGCACATCTTTTTTCCTTCGTTTATTCTTGCTTCAAGGGGACTGCTTGTTTTCTTATTTTGTACCTCTTCTTTTATTTTTATAAATAGTCATTCGTTGATTATCAAAAAATAACTTGTATTAAAAAGTAAAGAGAGAAATAAAAGCAAATAATCAATATTTTAATCTGTTAGACCAACAAAAAGGGATTACCTGTGTACGTAGGTCATCTGGGCCCAGCTTTGCTCGGAGAATTTGCAAGGTTGTTTGCTCATGTTGAACACTCAAAGGATAAGCTTCCATCAATGAGAGTGCAATCGCTATTGCATGGTAACTTGCAGCTGTCTGGAAAGAAGCAAATAGAAGAATGAGGTCTCAATGACATTAACCAAAAATTAAGAACCCACCAGCCTTAACTGACAAAAAAAAGAGAGATCGTATTAGTATTTGGGAATACTCTTAACGCAGCAAGTTAATGTCCATTGACATTGTGTAACTTGAAGTTTCAGAGGCCTTGAAAACCATATTTGCAAGTTGAGCAGAAATAATCACAAAAGAAATCAGAGAAATGGGAGGCATACTATCCAACTGGCAGAGGTTTTGACCTCTATAGACTCTGCTGCCTACAACGCACATCCACCCAATTCACTAAATAAGGGAAATTAAATGATCTCAGGCTAGAGTCCATGTCCATTAATGTTATTCTTATGATAATTACTGATTTAGCATAAAATACTGGAATACCAGCAAACTGCAATTACGAATGCAGAACCAAGAGCTTGGTAACTGCTGGGTAAATTTCAGCTTTATGGCCTCTTCACATGCAGGGGGGTGTGATAAGGGTGCCAACATGTGCTCCTCAGGCTCAGAGCGAGCCATGGTTGTGTGCATTTGAAGCACATCCTACTGTTACAAAATAGGGAGGGAAGCTGCGTTCGAAGTTAAACCTATGCATAAATATATTTTTTAACAACAATGCTATACAACCAGAAAAGTCTACAGGGAAAAAAAAAACACTAGAATGACGTAGCAAGCTTGTGGGCCAATGCTGAAAAAAAAAAAAATTTAAAAAGAGGTATCAGCTATAAAGAAGGAACCTGAATATGGTCAGGACCAAGTAACCTTTGGTTACACTTCAGGGCTTTGTGGAGATATCTGAGAGCAACATGCACATTTCCCAGGCCTTCCTCCATCATAGCCACATTGATGTACGTTGCAGCAGTGTTTGGGTGTGATGGGCCACATGTGAGATGTAATAGATAGAGTGCACGCTTTACATATCTGAACAATAACATGGTTTTTCACTCAATAAGCATAAAAAACACAATATTGATGACAAATATGGTCATGATTAATATGAATAACATCAAAGTCTGAAAAGGATTAAGGTAACTCGTCTTGCAAACCAAAACTTGATAAAGAAATCTGGATTTTTAGTCAGATCACAGCAATAAAGCAATGGAGTTCCTTTACTCTCTACCATACCAAACTAAATCAAACCAAACCTTTTCCCACTAGGTGGGGTCGGTTATATGGATTTGATGAGACCAATCAAATTTGTTTAGGGTCATGTCTTCCATTAGATCCAAGTAGGCAGGGTCATGTTTAATAATTTTTTTCCAATTGCTTTTGGGTCTCCCTCTCCATCTCCTACTCCTGACAATCTCCATACTTTTATACCTTCTAACAGGTGTCTCCGTTTGACGCCTTCTAATATAGCCAAACCATCGTAATCGATTTTCTCTCATTTTTGTCTTCAATCGGTGCTATTCCTACGTTGCCTCTAATCTCCTCGTTCTCAATCCTATTTCTCGTGATCCTACACATCCATATTAGCATTCTCATCTCCGAAATTGCCATCTTGTGAACATGATTATACTTTATTGCCTAATTCTCTGATCCATATAACAACACTGGTTTTACTGCCACCTTATAATACTTTCCTTTGACCTTGAGACGAACTTTCCAATCACACAAAACCCCTAAGCACTCCTCCATAATGTGAAAAATTCAGTAAGAGGTTAAAGAAGTTCAATGTAAAAGCACATTTCTTGGGGTTAACGTCAGAGTCCACCACATGTCTCCCACACCAACTAAAATAAATACAGAACCTAACTTATTGAAACAGATATGGAAATGTAAATCTGGAACAAATATACACCAAGAATAAAAAAACATACTTAAGAGCCAACTCTGTATGCTGAAGTCTGTAATAGAACACAGCAAGATCCCCATAGCTCTTCATCGTATCTGGATGGTCAAGTCCTAATTCTCTCTCATTAATATCCAAAGCTTTTTGCTGATAAATTGTGGCCTGTCATTGGGGCTACATTAATTAAATATATCTTCATATATCTACATTAATAACAATAAAAAAAATGAAACATAAACAAGAAATAGAAGTCGAAGCAACAAATCTAGTAGGTAAATTTTCTAGTAATAGTTTACAGCACAAAGTGATTTTTCTGCAAATCATGTGGGTTATAAATCCAAGGAAAAACAATATGTGATATAGCTGTAGTGTCACTTTTTGTGTTTTTTCAGTTAATTTGGAATCTTAATTAGTGTTTTATTTCAATATTGATAATTAGCAGATGGCCAACCATTTAAGTTTTAGTTGGGGGTTGTTTTTGACATCATAATTTTATTTTAAGATGCTTTAAAATGTCATGTGATTTTTAAGCGAGTCATGACTTCCCAAAGCAATTGATCATTTAATTCTTTTCTATTTCACTAGACAGAATAAGAGCCCATGTATTAGAGTAACCCTAGCGTCTTTTAAAGGGTTGTTCCAGCTTGTACCCAACAGCCTTCGAATTTTAGTTTACAACATTACAGACTGCTATAAAATCTCTCTCCCTCTCCCTTCGTTTTTGATATTTGCACAAGTGTTTCTGATAATTTTTAGTTCACGGCTCCGTGATTTCCGCCTTATCATTTTAATATTCTTTTCCTTAGTGCTAAGTTTCGAACATGGATTTGTGAAGGGAAAGGAGAAAATTGAAGGAAAATATTAGGGGGCAGTTAGGTAGGCCATCTTTTTTCAACTTTTTGACTTTTCAGTTTGTCAATTTTTTGACCATTTGGACAAGCTCTACTTTTACTCAATTTTTTTCAAGTACCAATGTTTTCCCAAACATGTAAGAAGTTAGCTTTTTACTAAACTAGCAACTTTCAGTGCAAAAGTTAATTTTTTTAAGCACAATTTTCTTACCAAATGCATAAAAAGTTAGCTTTTGTAACTTCTGGCACAAAATTCAATTTTTTTTTTTTAATTTGCTCATCAAATGGGCCCTAGTCATACAAAATGAAGAGAAAAAATCAAATTTATTTCATCTTATTTGTTGAGTTTGAAAAATGAGACTAAAATGAATAGATATTTGTTAAAAAAGTTTAATTTTTGAGTTAGAAAAATGAAACTAAAATGAATAGACATTTATTAAAAAAGTTTAATTTTTACTCGGTTAAGCATTAAAGAATTACACAAATTAGTGATTTTATTTTCCCTTCAATTTTCTTTTTCCGTCCACAAATTCATGTTCCAAACACAGTGTTGGGGATTTCATAATCTTTCCTCCTCAAAGATGTTCATGCACTGTTAAAAACACAACAGATAGCAGGAAAAATTGTCAGAAATGGTTCGATAATATTTCAATTAAGTAGGCTGATACTTATTCCGCTTCAAAGAAGCCCCAGCAACAGCAAAAAAAGGAATAGGATAAAACCTGATTGAAGTCTCCTGTGTGATACAAGACGACAGCAAGAAGGCTATAAGCTCCAGCTGTCATTCGATGGTAGGGACCGCAAACTGCTACCAGCTTTGCAAGAGCCTGGAAACATCAGAGTAGTACAGCCACATAACATAAAATTTACCCAGATGATAGGTCACGGGAAGAGATTTGTTGAAGCAAATAATACTTTTTTGGATATACCCAAAGGAAATAGATCATATGGTTTTGGATATCAAATACCTTTGCCCCATAACTGACAGCATCTTCAAGTTTTCCCTTATCTAACGCTGTTTTTGATGATTCCAAGAGTTGTCGTCCATCTGCAGATGAGCAAGCCGCTTGCTGCAAAGAAATGGAAAATGCAGATAATTTAAAGAGCAATGACTGGTTCATAGTTGACAAATTAGAATAATTGTGCTTATTCTACCAAGTAAAATGGTGCAGTGCATCACCTTATGCACTGGTACTAGACTGACGATGTCTATTTTCCGGAAAGGCTCGGAGGAATTCATGTCGTAGTCTCTTGGAACCAGCTCAATACCCACCTGGTACAGAAAAGGAGGCAGTTTGTTATTATTTGCCATAGGAGTAATGGATAAACAAGTCTTTATATTCAATGTACAAATACACCCCTATGGTTCAATTTATAACAATTTTATCCCTGAACCAAGAATAAAGTATAAATAAGCCCTTGAACTCATACCCAATGTGCAATTATACCCCCTAATAGTTTAATATGTAACAAGTCCATCCCTGAACCAAGAAATAATAAATAAATAGTGAGCTCCAT
>JAVXUM010000017.1:45042006-45053936 GCA_035590655.1 Pouteria glomerata | reverse complement strand
AATAATAAATAAATATGCCCCCCAACTTATACCCAATATACACCCTTGGGCGTAGGGTAGTGAAATGAGGATGTGGGGCTCGCTTGAAAAAAACACCTAACCAAATAATGACCCCCTCCCCCAATTTTTGCCAAGCCCTAACACTGCAATAAAAACTCTAACATTAACTTAGACAAATTCAACCCAACAAAAATTATTAAGCATTCATTAATAGTGGTTTGATTGCAAAAGAGTTGAAGCTGTCAAGCACCCAAGGGAAAATTTTCCCCAATGTCTATGTGTCAAGCTGACACACTAAAAGTTTGATTCATGTCAACGAGCTGTCTGTGTTTTTAAATGAGATGGAATTGTTTCAAATTGAGCTATAGGGGTGCATTTGTACATTAAGTGTAAGTTTGGGGATTTATTTATGCATCATTCCTTTATAATATCGTATAAAACTCTTTTCTACAAAAGGTATGCTAATCAAGAAAGACATCAGTTTTTTTTTTTTGCATACATTTACAATTTTTCCCAATGAATTCTCCTCATAAATTAGTGACTTCAGATACATGCAAAAGGAACTACTGATAATAATAAGCCTTCCACGTTGTCAAGACACATGTGATGTGCCTATCGTTTCCTGTTAAAATATAGATCTCACTGGCATAAATTAGTTTAATTGGGTAAGTCATATCATTTGATTTGCATATATTCAGTGCCATGCAAAGACTTTTAACACTTAATCAAAAAAATGAGACAGTTCTCAGCTTAAGTTGTGGAACGGCAGCCTTCATCAATCCAACTTCAGACCATACTTAATATTTTCTTTGACCAGGCACTAGTCATAGCTATTAGTACTTTTAAGTACTTTTAAACATATTATTTTTTGTTTGGCAGATCTTTTAAAGTCTGTTTCCTGTCCTCAGAGTTACAGAAAACAGAATTGAAAATCCATTTCATGTTGTTCTTACTTCTTACAAACAAGTTTCAGAAAACTGAGTTAGAAAGGACAAGTTTTAATGAAACACCAGACTAATATTTTCTATTCTCTGTTTTCTGATTTCAATAAAAAATATTAAAATGACTTAAAATCCAAGTTCTATCAAAATTTTCACGGTTTTCTAAAACTATGCTAAATAGTGTCCCATAATTGGATGACGATAACTCCCTTAAAAATTGCAGGCAGGAACAAATTTTTGAAATTAAGGCCAATGTCGAATACCTTATGGCATAACCCACGGAGAATTGCAAACTTCCTCACGTCTTTGTAGTTTAAGCTGGTGAGATCCCATTCATATCTCTTCTTCAAAAATACTTGCAGCCATCTCCAGACAAGAGAATGAATGTTGCAGGATTGATTTAATTGCTCATTTTCAGGGACACCAAGCATCAGATTTAATGCAGCAGCAATTGCCACAGCCATCTCCTCAGTATTAGTGACAGCAGCAATCACAGCCTGCAGAACATGCTTAAATGCTCGCACTATCATCTCGTGAATACAGAGAGACTGCACGTGTGACAGCTTTTCTGAAAGCTTAACCTGGTCAAGAAGAAAGAAATAGAAATTATCACTCAATGTGGAAATCCCAACATGCAGTACTATACGTAGTTTCAGGCTATAGTTCATATTTTATCAGCTTAGAACTAAGAGTTATATTGCCATCTAAGGGAAACAATTAAAGATAGGTATGCATTAAAAGTTGACTTGTAACAGTGAATGAAGAAAGCCAGAAGAGCACTAAAATCATGCTGACATTGAATTACAGGTCCGTAATCCTTTTCAGAAAATACATATGTACAGTTTTTACTTATGTAAAGAAAACAAAAACAGATAATACAGTAGATGTTCAGAAAATAAAAATTGAACCCATTCTTGACTATTGCTACATTTATAAATAATACAAGATTATTGTGGAGTCCATGAGTGGGAATTGGTTTCCAAGCACCACATCAATGTGCCGTCTAACATCACCTGGGCATGGCAGTGCTATATTAGTATGGCTAGATCCACTTGGGATAGTGTGCTTTAAAGATGTGCTGGTTGAGGCCTAAAGTAGACAATATTATATACCATTTGGATTGGGTCATTACAATTTGCATCTTGCTATTCCAAATCTTTATGTTCAAAATATTTGAAGGAATTACAGAAGTCTAATGCTTATGTATAAGCTTAAATCATGACGACACCAAACAGATGTTGTTGCCCAATCACAAAATTAGTGTTTTGATCAGTTTGCTATGTGTAAGCACCAGCCTAACTTGCAAGCTCTACTCCGAACATGTGTTTTATATTGGTGTGACCATTAGGTTTATGGATTTTCCCCAACCTTCCCCTTTTCAGGGGTTGTTCAGGTGTTGAATTACTATCAAGAAAAACAAAACTTTGCAGGGGTGCCTCTGTGACACCCCATGGTCGATGGCCCACAGTGTGTTTGGGTTTTTGGGCTTACGACTGGTTTTAGCAGCATCTATCCCACATTTGAGACGATAATGTGAGCGAGTAGTTTACAGTCTTCCCCTAATCTTCCCCCTTAGAGGGGTTGTCTGGTTGCTTATTGTCCAAAATTCAAAATAAGGACTAGGTACTTATAGATCACATAAAAAATGTGAAACAATGTCAAAGGATAGTTGCAAGAATCATTTTTTCTATGGCACAAGCCTTTTTTGGATCTTTGACACAACTTCATTCCATTGATAGTTCCTATACAATAATCCTTTTTTCTGTTCAATCTCATACAAAAGATAACAGAAAGGGAATGAAAAAGAAACAAACTTGTTAATCAATAAATATACAGTTACAGAATAATGATGTACCATCTTTTGGAACATGTAGTTGAGAGCACGATTGATTTTGATGTTAAAGTTATCTTGTAAATTTGGTCAACATGGATACAAGATGTTTGGGACTGACATTTAAGAAACCAAAAATGTGGAATATTACGAAGAATGCATGCACAAGTGTCAGCTTCAATGATGAATAATGTATGCAACAGATCAAAAGATATAAATGTTGGCTATGTCATCTAGATTGCAGATATATATGTATAGAATATATATTTGGGATTAAAAGCCTATTCAACCAAAAGAAACGTACAACTTGTCCCAGCGAACGCATCCGAAGTCCTCTGGTATGCATGAAATCAGTCAGAGTCCGACCATCAACTGGAGAGAGTTCCAATGAACCAAAATCTGCAACCTGTGTACACAATCAAAGGCTAGAAATTGCATACAAAATTGAACTGGGCAAGTTCCAACTGGATTAGAAATGTGATAAAAAAGAAAAAAAAATGTTCTTTAGTTACCAGTTTTGGAAGCGCAACTTCACTGTAATATTTCTGCGATAAGTCAATTAGCTCTTGCACAGGCTACCAATAACAAGCAACAGGTCAGTACGGGCTACACTGTGCGGGGGTGGGAGGGGCGGGACAGAGAGAATTTTTGCAATATGCTACCTTGCAATGAAGACCAGTTTCCGACTCTTTTAAATGAGTAAAAGCAGCATCAGGCAACAACCTCCTGAGAACAAGTTCATTTTGGTTGGAATTTGTCTCTAGCAGAGATTGTCGAGAAGTTGATACAGCATTTTCTGCTTCCCCATTGACAACAGCAGCAGCAGACTTTGAGTTCTCGGAATGTAGTTTCATATTTTTTCCATCTGAATTCTTCTTGCTGTTTTTAAGGGATCTAAGAGGTGTTCCAAGTCCTTCAACTTTCATATCTTTTTTAGGCTTGTCGTTAGATGGTTTCTTATCCTTCTCTGTGTTCTTTTGATCTTGCAAATGTTGTATCCAGCAAGCTCCGAGTTCCCACCTTACAAATATGTCCCCTTCTATTTCCTCTTCCTGAAGCTTAGCAAGACTCTGTTCCAATAATCTCTCCACAAAAGCTTGAGAAGAATTGTGCTCTTCGCATTCTAAAGTTTGGGATTCTGGTACTGCTCTAATGTGCTCTGCAGCGGCTTTTTTGTGAAGAAGCAATCTTAAACTGCCAAAAAAAAATGTATGGTAAAATTAAAAATAACTACGTCAGGAGACAGAGAAAACAACATGAAAGAGCATCAATTAGGCCCCACAAAACTTATCAACCCATGAATTGGAAACTGAACAGGGCACCAGATGACATATACAAGCACATATCAAACCATAAAAGGGAAGAAAATTAAAGCAGAGTAAATGAAAAATAAGGCACTCCATCGGTCACGCCCAGCTCCAAGATTTTCAAGAAGAACGGAAAATAATGTGATCTTTTATCTTCCGAATGTTTGGCATTTTCCACTATTTATCCAAGATAATATATCCAGCAGACGACAATGTTTGCTTCAGACTCAATTCAGCCATGGAAATTTTCCTAAAAGACCAAGTACTTCTATTTTTAGTACAAATCCTCGTTGAAATTTAAAAGAATCTGAACGTGCAGAAGAATTGTCTAAAATTCCTTCTAAAATGTAAAATATATGGAAAATGATCAAAAAATTCCAAAACTCATAACTTACAAGAAAATTAATGAATTATCAATGAATTAGTCACCTCAGACTGCAGCACATTACACTAAAAAGGTAACTACAAGTTACGGTAACTACAAGTTACTCAAACTGCATCTACAAGAGGAAGATGTGAAAAATAATCTCCAGTATATCTCATCCAAACTACCCACGTGTGCTCTCACAACATGATGAGAAATTACAAAGTAGTGATCGGTGAAAACCTGTTAATATTGAGGGCATTGGCACCGCCCTCTGGCTGATCAAGAAGTTCAGGGCTTTGCAATGGGGGACCCGTTTTCACACTTTCTCTCCCCTCTACTTTAACCACAGCAATGTAACCACAGTATCTCACGTTAACAATACCTAGAGTGGCAATGTCCTGCACTCAAAATGTTGAATTTTCTCCAAAAATGTCAGCAGAAAGACAATCAAATTTTGGATAAAATCTCACCTTTTGTATGCTAAATTTACCTGGGCAGCGGTGTTTTCATCTGCAGTGACTCCTTTCAGTAGGTTTCTTTCTACTAAATTCTTTTGATCTGATCCAATTGCTTGAATTCCATCAATTTTAGTATCTATTTTAGAACTTGCATATAATGAATCTCTCATGACAGTGATTTTTAAATCCCCTACTTTCTCGGTGTAAATAATTTCACCATTTACAATTGAATGGGTTAATTCTGACTTTCCCATTACATGCCACACAGCCGAAATTGCTCTGAAAATGGCAACATCTACGAATAGGCTGTGAAGAAGGAATGCTTTTCTATCTCGTATCTGCCTTTCCTCTGGTGTCTTGCAAGGCATAGATGAAAGAGTCAAAAACTCGGCAGCCCAAGGTAACAAATCATTCCCACCATCTCTTCCCAGGCCACCCCCATTTCCTCCCCATGTTTCATCCTCTACAGGGAGAGCAGGGAATATTGACAGTGATTGTGCCGCAACGGGAGGGACGAGCCATGTGTTGGCTCTGAAGCCATAAGGAAGATTCCCAAACTGTGGCAAGATACAAAGAATTTGGTTAAAATGTAATAGAAGGTATTCAGAATAACTTACCTGAAACAAACATGCAAAAATGAAAAAAAAATAAGGATCTCTCAGAAAGTTAAGTTTTAATGAAGTTGTGTCAGAAAATAAATTCAAGGCAATGATTCTTTACCTTGTTTCGTTCTAAGAATGCTTTCATGAGATCATCATAGGCCTGAAAATGAGAAAATAAGTTGTGTTAAACCATAATAGATTATTGACAAATCAAGGAGGAGCAATGAAACTGGAAGAAATAAATGTTGAAAAGAATATCTGTATATTCCGAAAGTTAAAACCATGCAAATAAACCCGAATCCAATTTATACACTTATAAAAATAGTTAACTCAACAGCATATTAATTTTGAGAGAGTCTTGCATCAAACACCCTCTTCTAGAGATAATAGCATCATTAAAAATTTTCATTTTTAAAAAAGTTGCACATCTCCATTATTAAGACCGACACTAGTCTTAATTATTAACACACTGGTTGTCATTATGAAATAAGACCAGGTGACAAAAAATTGTTTGAACATAACTGAGGCATGACCACTTGAGATTTTCTTGCAAAGGCAATAGGAAACATGTATAAGAATGTATTCTGCATGCATAGTCACTTGCAATCATAATAACATCCTAACACAGGCTTGACTCCATTTCACATTTACAATTCAAGGAATGAGGCCAAGTATAAGCCGCAGAGGCTTATCAGTAAAACACAAAATCAGTGCTGGCTTGCATCCCAAACTTGTATGGGGAATATAAATTCAGAAGTATTTGATTCCAGCAACTGAAGAAAGTAATATGTTTACCCATGCTTTTAATTATCGATCAAGATGTGGCACATTAAAAATGTAAGTCATCTAAGACAAAAAGGTACAATAAGAGACAGAGAAATGAACCCAAAACGTGAAGTTTGGGAAACTTACATTATCAAAAGCTCTACTAAGCTGACGTAACAAATCAACAAGGTTGTGACAAAGAATCTGCTGCTTCCCAGCACTACAGAATCCTTTCCTGCAAGCATCAACAAGAACCATCTTTCCATTGCAGATCTTCACCTGCCCATCAAAAGTGAATCTCACCTTGACTTCATGGCACTACGAACGTGTTTATATTCAAATGTCATAATAGCATGTAGAAAAATATCAGTTCGGGAAGCTCTTACTTCAAGGGAGAAAAGATGATCGTCCACTAAATTCTCATCGTCATGCTGTCTTGTTGATCTCCTTATAACTGCAACAATCCAATTTCCAATAATCACACATCACACATACACACCTTTTTATGTAGCAAAATTTTCCTCAATATTCCGTCACAATCAAGTGAAATTAGTGAATGTAAATTGATTATTTTAGGGCCTAGTTTTCTTCCAAGGATCATCAAGCAAGATAAGGTTGCATATTCATATATAGTAACGTATTACTTAACAGGTAACGATGTATCAAATTGCACAACTCTGAGCCCGAAATTGGAGGGAAAAGAGACAGATTACATTGGAGAGGAGGCGTGAGATGAGAGAGAGAGAAGAACTCATAGAAGCTACCGAGCCTAGGGCACGAATTGCTCATCTCTTCCTCTCCCTCCATCGACGCATCTTTCGAAGATTGTGGCGGCAGTGACGGCTTGTTGTTCGCCTGAGACTTTCCGGACTTCTTGGCCGTCTTCGTATCTTGTGCAACCCGCGCATTTTTTCCGGGCTCAATCTTAGTGTCTTTGATAGCCGACGGCCCAAAGCTTGTCGTGCAGGCCACAATGTCCAGCACCCTTCTAACATGCGCCGCTGCGCTCTCTGCATCGTAGTCATCTGCTCGGAGAATAAAAGAAAAAATCCAGGGAAGAACTGAGTTTTCATATGTAACGGCTAATGCACAAATAAACGATGTCGTATTCAGTGCGGGCTGTACCTTCCACTAGCGTTAGGACGCATGGCTTGAGTGCGGCTACATCTACCGTGTCCTTCAATCGTGGCCCTCTCACCTGGTCGTAAAATTTTCGAAACAAGAAGGGTAATTTCGGGATTTTGATTTAAAACTACGAAAAGTTTAAACATATTTCAAATTGCAAAAAAAGCAAGCTTAGTTTCACATTGGTATAATTACCTCATGGGTTAATGAAAAATTTGTGATACCGCAGGTAATTGTGTTCACCAATAGTAGTCTACGAACATCTATAATTCTGTCCGTTGATATTCCCTGCGGAAGATTACAATTATGACTTGCATCTATCAAAATAGTGATTGATAAATAATAACGTAATGATACCTTTGTAGAAAAATAAATAAAAACTTAAAAAATGATAAAATATGTCAATTCAAAAATTTTAATAATACGATAATATCACTGGTTAATAAATTTAAAATTTAATTAGATATAATTTAGTTATATAATTATTAGAGACTATTCAATTACACGTATACATCATCTCTTAATAATTTTGAAATTTAGTAAATAATATATTTATCACTAATCAATAATTTTAAAATTTAATAAGTAGTGTACCTACTTACGTAATTATTAGAGGTGAAAGATTACAATTATAACTTGTATTTATCAAAATAGTAATTGATGAATAATAAAGTAACAATACCTTTGTAGAAACATAAATAAAGACTAAACAAAAAAGATAAAATATGTCAATTCAGAAATTTTAATAATACGACAATATCATTGGCTAATAAATTTAAAATTTAAATAGATATAATTTAATTATATAATTATTAAAGACTATTCAGTTACACGTATGTATCACTAGTCAATAATTTTGAAATTTAATAAGTAGTGTAGTTACTTACGTAATTGTTAACGACCATTCAACTATATAGATATTGAATATAATATCTTTATTCTTTTTCCCTTTTAACTTCTTTGTTTTATTTGTTGGATTCAATTTGAGCCAATTAACTCAGTTAATAAGACAAGATATGCAGAGGAATGTAAAATTGTCCAAAAAAAAAAAAAGGAAAAAGAGAGTGAGGAATGAAGATGCAAAAATATGTTCATAATTAGACTCTCCGCAACCATTAAAGAGCAATACTAACGAATATACACGAATGAATTGTTGTGAAGCTTCATTAGAAGAGCTATGAATTAGAAGTTCCGAACCTTCAAAGCAACACAAGTCTCGTCGGGAAGGTTTACTTTTATGTCTATTACAACCGGAAGAACTGCAGATTCACGAAGCAAGGAAATTAAAAAAAAATAATGTAAATACAAAATTGGCGTTGAATATTCAAAAAATAAGAGAGAAAGAGAGGGGCTTTGGTATCAAAACTAAATCAGTACCCTTATCTTCTCTCTTCTTCTTATCCCCTTTTGTCTTCCCGCGACCATTCTTGGGTGCCATTTGCAGCTTTGGCTCGATGAACTGAGATAAAATTCCAAGCACTTAACTATTCAAATTTCAGAAAACATATTTTAGTGAACTCATTAATTTTAAAATTTTGGATAGTAAATTAAAAAGAGGAAACGAAACCTTGTTTCTTGTTAATCCAAACTTCATTTCACAATATTTTATTAAGAAAAACAAATTGAAAAAGGCAAAATAATTGCTTGACTAAATGCAATACCTAAGAATAACTATGGTCTCAACCTCGTTATGAATCAACAAATGGTCAAAGATTATAGAAAGAATTACCAGATAGCAGAGAAAAAGATTTGGAGAACTGCGAGGAATGAAGAATTGATAGAGAAGGTTCTTTAATGCTGCATCAAATGTCCAAGGAATAAAGCTAGAACGCACCAACAGGAGTGGATGCCAGAGCCAAACAAAGATAAATCAGCATAGAGAAGTAGTTTTTTGAAGGAGTACCGGGGAGTTCAGAGAGTGGATAATGAGGAGAATTTCATCATTAAACAGGCTGAATTAAAACTCTCATCCACGTGAAATAGGAGAGAGAGATATAGAGGAAGGTGGGTGGTGTGATAAGGAAGGAAGGGTGGAGATTTAACAGTCAGACAGACTATGGCATTTTCTGCCTTATGCTTAGACGATATTTGTATTAAAGGTATTTTCGTATATATCTGCGCGTATATATATTCACCCATGTACGCAAATATTTGTTTGTTTGAAGAGGCGGCCTGCTATTCCAGCTGCAAACGGCAGGGAAAAAGGTGGGCTCCACGCATACATACTAGGACATCTTTCAATCACAAAATCTATCATAAAATCAGAGCCATTTATCAACTTGATTGGAAAATGCCGTTTTTTGGCTCCTTGGCCTTTTGATAATCAGAGTGCCAGCGAGGCTTAATTAGTCATAATATGGAGAAATTAGTGATATATGACAAACAGATAATCTTCCATCTATAACTTGTTTACTAAAAGAGGCAGAGAGAGTGCAATTAATGGATTCTCTCTATCGTCAACTAGTAATTTAATCAAACGACTCACTCCATAGATACAAACTACTAGTTTTAGTCAATATGGCCTCATTTGATCCCCTAGCCTTCTTACCTCAAAATCCAAATGGCTTCATTTTCGGCTGAATCTTCTTATTACATGCCAAAAGCCATTAAGGGTCCTGTAAAATCAGTGCAAGAAAAATAAGATAAATTGAGATGAATGGCCTAATTTTGTGTCTCCTGTGGGTAGATAGCCCACCACCATATTCCTTGAAAACGATGTTTAATAGATAACTCTCTATGCACCACCCATCTGTTTTTGGCACCTTACACTCAACAACCTCTCTTAAACCAAAATAGCTTCATCTTTAAGCATTAGAAGTCATTTGACCAGATTGTCTTCTAGCAGTCGAAACATAACAGAAGTGACCCTAAAATGCTTCATTACAAATAACGAGGTGGGGGTTAAAGCTCTGCTTGAAGAGTTGCAACTTGCCCGTATATAAGCCTCTTTCGGCAGCACATCTGTTTTTTTCGTCAGGATATATACATTTAATCCTTTAGGAAAGCCATCTCTGCAAAGCTCCCAACCAAATCTTGATGTTCTCCCTATCTAACAAGTTAGTAATTTTTAGTGTTTTCAACTTGCAGCGTTAATAGCCTATCTTGGTTGCATTTGTATATACATTAAAGCGTCATAATGTTAGATTATGTTCCTTTTTGACATATATAATCATAACTTAATTTTCTTTATTAATTAGTTGATTGATGGAAGAAATTTGAGCAAGGGGCTTTAATTAGAAAGCTTTCACATGCATTTCTGTGCTCTCAAACTGATGTGCTTTGGCTCTAGTGAAAAAAATGAGAAATGAGGTTATACTAAACTCATAAGTTAAAAAGAGTAATGTTATGCTCTCATAAATGTTTTATCAGAAAATATATAAAATGATATAGTCGTTTTAAAATTTGAAGGAAAAAAATCTACTTAAATACATTTTTAATATTTTTATTATAAAAGTGCCATTAATCCATTATTTTAACACAACTTTCTATTAAAAATGCATTTTTTGAGTCTGAAAGAGAAAAGGAATAATATATAATTAGAATTTATTATCATAGTAAAATGACCACTTTGAGGACTAATCGTTTTTAAGGGAAATAATCACTGTCATTTTTGTTTGATATATATTTTTGTAAAAAATTTTTATAAATGACAATTAAGTTTCGCGTAAGTGAATGCCTTGATATATATATATAAATGCACTAATCATAATTCATAAACCAGAACAATGAAAAAACGCGTAACGAGGAGTCAACTTAGTGCCCACCAATGGGATGAATTACCAGCATCATCTTAGTCCACTTAAGCAAGAATGAGTGGGGCGGTATCAGGTTGTGTATTGTTTATGCTTTCTTCGTACTACAATAATAGTTCTTTTAGGCGATTCATCAAACACATTGCCGATAAGCTAGTATCTTTACAGTGTAGTCCACGTGCAGCTTCGTTATTTCCCATGCTAGATTATTGGCCCAAAAAGTACTAGCAAAATCTCTTTATCGGGTTCAATAACAAGAGATGATTGGTCTAAACAAGCCAATCAAAAGCTAGAATGATCTTGAATACTTTTTTTTTCATGTTTTCTGGTAAGGTTAAGCCAAACAGAGAGTCCCGATTGCTGGAATGTCCACCCACTTCCATGTCACTGTGCTTTGCACTTTTCTCTCAAAACCCCGTACAGAAATAGTCCATTAAGTGAATTGATGTGTATTATTCATGCCTTGGATGCACAGGGATGGGCGAATTCTTATTTAAATCTTCCTTGCAAATAAAATACTGCGCTCATCACTAATGAGAAATTTCAGTGGTTTAGTACCTAAGAACACATTCATCTATAACAAAATAAAAATAAAATAAAAATAACAATGTTGTGTTGCGTTATGCTGCCTGATAGGTAAAGCAATATTATTTACCCATAAAATTGTTAGTTGGGTTTTTATCAGAAATGGTGTACAAAAATGTATTCAGTGGTTTAGTACCTAAGAACACATTCATCTATAACAAAATAAAAATAAAATAAAAATAACAATGTTGTGTTGC
>JAVXUM010000017.1:44992598-45014145 GCA_035590655.1 Pouteria glomerata | reverse complement strand
GTAGATGACAAAAGGGGACCACATTTTACAAGAATTGGTACGTAAGATCATCAATGAAATCATTTTTAATCTCTCCGTCTTTCTTTTCTCTTTGCCCAAATATAATTTCTCATGTCACCACTTTTTTAGCCTGTTGTTTTTCTTTGTCCGTGTACACGCCATTTAGGTAAGTGAAGCGTATCAGCAGTGCAACAAAAGATCATTGTTTTCATTTGTTCCTTAATAAAAGAGGGAAATTCTGAACTTCCCATTTCACCATTTTCAACCCCCAATCCCCCGGGGGGGCGGGGCCGCCGCCGCCGCGGTTCTGTACACATAATAAGGCGATGAGTGAGTTTTAAAAATCATCACTTCGAGTTATTCTTGTCTTGATTTTTTGTTTAATTGAGAGAAGATAGATGTATAGGATCATCATTTTTTATTTTTTATTTTTTATTTTTACTTTATGATGTATAGAGGAAACTTCGCCCATAATTATTTGTAGTGTTCTAATTGGTTCATAAATGTCAAAAATACACATAATTATTTTCGGAAATGGTATTTTCTTAAAGAAATTTGAAACACAATCATGTGACAATGACATTTTTATAATAAAAAATCACTTTCATGGTTGTAAGTAGGGGTAACTTTTGAATCCCAAGCCTACCCATTTACTCTTATTCAGTATTTAAATTATATTTTAACTAAAAAATAATATAAAAATAAATAATTTAATACAAAAAAAATAATTATTTTTATATTTTCTAAATATAAATAAATCAATATATAAATACATATAGAATAATAAAAATATGTACTTATTTAATTAAATCGGATCCGACTAAGCTGGGACTGAATTTCGCAAACCCAAGCCTAACTCATTTAGTTCAACAGGCTTAACGTCTTTCCTAGAACGTAAGAGAGAGAGAGAGAGAGAGAGAGAGAGAAAAAAAAATGGCGAGCAGGCCAAACTTGAAAAATTAGGCCTATGACCACCTTTAGTTATAAGTGATTTACGTTCTGATAATAAACTTTAGTTAAAAGTTTTTAATTTTATAATATTGCCTTTATATATATATATATATATATATAAAACAAACAAGAGGCAAACTCTAGTAGCTACCACCATGTGCCATCAGTTGTCAAGAAACAGCATGCGTAACATAAAAATTAGTACGCAACAGAAAAAGGGAAATTCTATAACAGACGCAAAGAATTGTGAAACAACAGTTCCATAGGCAAGCATCAGCCCATTTTCCGATCATAATAGTTGCACGGTTGGTTAAGCAACAAGAGAATTTGAACTAAACCAACCCTCCTCATCTCCCACAAATACCTTCTAAGATACATATAAATACACACACAAAATGCCAGTCTCCTTCCCAAGTAGCCTCTGCAAATCCAGATAGAAGAATTAATTAACACTCTCATCTAAACCCTTTTCAGAAAGAAAAAATATATATACAATTTATCTCAATCTCTCCAGCAGCACTAGTACTAACAAATCAATCAAAATGAATCGTCTTGATCTGGTGGTGTTTGTGGGTGCTTTGATCGTACTGATGTCGAGGCCACCGTCGGCAGCCATGGCTCAACCTTCATGTGGACAAGTTACTGGTGATCTGGCCCCCTGCCTTTCATATATAAAAGGCAGTGGTGGTAAGCCATCCCAGGATTGTTGTTCAGGTATTGTGGCGGTGAATAACATGGCAAAAAGCAAATCAGATAGGGTAACCATCTGCAACTGCATTAAGCAAGCTTTGCTCAGCATTGGATCCTTTGATCCCTCTACCGTTGCTAGTCTCCCCAAGGCCTGTGGGGTCCCCATTGATCTCCCTCCAATCAACAAAGATTTTGATTGTTCCAAGTAAAACTCTCACTCTCTCTCTCTCTCTCTCTCTCTCTCTCTCTCTCTCTCACATTTATTTACATGAAGCACTTTTACCAGCTGGTTTAATTTCTCATGCAGAGTTTCTTTTGGAGGTTGCGTTCGTATGTAGCTTGAAGTATTTCATCACCAAGAGTTGAGAAGGATTACAAGATATATATAAATATATATATATAGCCAAGCTGCAATCGTGTATTAGCTACTTCTTCAAAGAGGATTACTATGGCTTCATAGGTTGTGGACTGTAAACTCTTCCCTGCTTAATGTCTCTCCCAATATATTTACAAGGCTTTTATACTAATAAATAAAATAAAATGACATTTATATATGTACCAGTCAAAGAACAAACACGACTCTTTGATTATATGCAATACATCAATTTGAGTTATATATTTATAGGCTCATCATAAATCCCTCTCTCCTAAATTAGACAATATATATATATATATATATGGACATTGACAATTAACATCTAAAAATTGGAAAGTCGATCCTGAGAACTCTTGTTGAGTTATTTCAAACAAAAAGGTTCACAAGAATCACAATCACAAGACACAACACTTCATCAACAAAATTAGGAATAAAATCAGGCTGTCAGAGGTAACAGACCTGATGAACTGCATGACAGCAAGACATCTCTCCTCCACGATTGTAAAAACTAGTAGTGCCTTGGCCTCTCGGTATCAGAAGTCGATGCGAAAGTACGTACATGTCCGCCATGCCATTGAGTAGAACCTGAAATTTTGATAAGCACATCAGAAGAGGTTTCATCCTCAACAAAAGACAGACATGATAAAGAATCATAGAGTCATAGTCTAATGAAGGTTAATGGTCCTATCGCCCTTCAAGATTATTTCATTGTAATTCTAGTGTTCCAATTCTTTGCAGGCTAGTAGATTTGTGTGGTTAACTTACAAGGATGCATTTGATAACTGCCGTGTTAATCAAGCTTGCTTTCTGATTTGTTCAGCTAGTTATACTACTCAACTGCACGCAAGTATGGATCTGTTTAAAAAAGAAAAAAGGAAAAAAAAAAAAAAAAATTGCACGCGAGTATGGATGTTAATTTGGAAATATAATTCATCTAATTGACGGGTAAGCATTTGCACGTCTGCTTCGGTTCCAATCCTGGTTCTCTCAGCTCAAATATTAGTTGGATGCGTCTTTGACGCTTTCCGCAGACAAGCAATGCCTGTGGACTTTACCGTGTTCCCTTGACGTGCGCAAACACAAGGGGAACAAGAGCCGTTACAAAACACCAACCACATATTATAAATAGAAAATGATATCGTGGAAGAATTTTTATTGTGTTTGGGTTAGTACTTTATTCTGAAAAACTCTGAAAATTTCTGAAAAACTTTTTTAACTTATCTCACTGCACGCCTTACGAACCCACAATTTATCTCATTTTATCTCACTTTTCATCATACCAAACACCTTATGAGAAACCTGTACCAAAATAATGTGTCAATCACTTTTACAAATAGAAGTGGATCTTGATGGGTTCTTTTATTAGCCCATAATATAAAAGGCCCATCATTCTACCTTCTAATAAAAAATTCTAATTGTATGACACAAATTATAAATTCAAGCAGGGAGAAAATAACAATTGATTTAGTAAGGTCTCTTTTCATTTGAATATAGTAAAATAGTTGATAAAAATAATTTAATATACAAATCTAAAAATAAAATAATTTAATATAAATAATAAAGTTGATCATTTCCCTAGTAACTCAAGCTTTTAGATAAAATAATCGTTACCTGGCTAACATTTTAACACGACATTAGAATAAGCAAAAGTTTTGAGTTCAAACTTTATTGTCATCGTCAAAAAATAATAAAAATAATAATAATTAATAACTGTACATGTTCGGCCTCTTCAAAAAATTTTTAGATAAAATGATTCAATATAAATAATGCAGCTATTTTTCTCCCTAATAGTTAAGTTTAGGTGAGATAGTGACTAACATAAACAATATTTGATCTGAAAGACCAACTAGGTGAGGATTTTTAGTGGACTTATGTAAGCAAGTATTTCAGAGAATCACGAGAACGATCAGACCTTTTTAATGATCTTCCACAGTAGTAAAATCAGGCTCCGGTGGCTTCTGAAGCGGTAGAAGTGGTACACTAGGAAACAATTTTGGAATGTGTGCAGGGTTGCGACGTATGGCCCTTAGTGAATTGGTGGCAAACATTGATGCATAAATGGTGGCACCAAGGCTTGGTGAGGTTCCAACCTCATTTGCCAGAGCACCCTGCAACCTATCTTCTTCCTTACGCAACGACTTCTCAATCTTCCTCCTGTAATGTCGGCGCCACGCTGCTTGAATAAAACAGGCTGCCCACGTCCTCCACCGCTCTGAGTAAAACCTGAAATTGAAATGAGCACAGTAGAAAATATTATATAGTGTTGGGATTGGCTCATACTTCTATGAGTTCGACTAATGGCAACTACAATCGGGTAGTCGGGAGTCTCGCTCTCGGTGAGCGAGTGGCTGCCCAGCTCGTCGGTGAGCTGGCGGGGGTTGAAGGGGGCAGCGCCCCTTGGAAGCCAAGCACAAGGTGTAATTGGGCTTGGAGATTTATTAGTAATTGGGCTTGGAGATACATCAAATAAGCAGAATTAACCAAAATTGATGAACCTAAGTAAATTGTATGTTCTTTATCTTAATCTTTTGTGTGATGGTGATATATTTTAATCTTAAGTTATAAGGCCACGTAAAACAGCTTTAAAAGAAAGCATCAAAAGTTAGTCATTCTATGAAAGAATGTGTCAATGAAAAGCTTATAATTGAAGATTCAGGCAGTTCTTTTTGTGTGTCTTTTTCGTTTTTGTTTGACTTTGTTTATTGGTACTTGAATTATGAAAGTCTGCAGCAAAATGAACCATCATAATAGCCTCTAATACTTGCCTGAAGGTGTGTTGTTGCTGCTGCCAACTCTCAAGGCGTCGAAACTCTGAAGCCACAAACTTCAGATCATCAGCCATGAGAGCAAAAGCTTCAACATCTGATATGACATGTATAGTGCGGGTTGAGACAGGGGGAATGGGGGAGGAATTTGGATCCAGAGCCCATGTCAAAAGCTCTTCACCACAAAAATCACCAGCTTTTAGATAAGCGGTGTTGAAAAACTCAGTTCTTCCACCATTAGTGGTCATTGTCAAAATACTGCCTCCGACGAAAAAGGACATCGTATCTACTGGATCTCCTTCCTGGATTATGAACATATCCTTTGCGTAAAGTACTGGCTTGAGGCGGTCGCACAATTCGTCCAAAAATTGTTGATCCATGCTTTCAAATATTGGCATCTAAAGAAAATGCCAAGTAAAATTGTTAGGAAAAAAAAAAAATATATGTTCGTGGGGACTAGGAAGCATTCCAAGAAGTACTACCACAATGCATTTAATGACACTCGTGCATTCATTCGCACATTTAAGAGCATATTGTTGAGAGTAGAAGAAACACAAAAATGCACTCACTCTTATAAGCACGGGCAAGCAAAGATGGCGCTTTATGTTTATCCTGAGGTTTCTAGGAAGATTACGAATCAAAGAATCTTCCTCGACCCCTCTAGTTTCTTGCCATTTGTATTGTACATGCCGCTTAATCTGCTCCCTCAGGTACACAGGGAGCATACGTTTGGACATCCAATTGTCCCACCTTTCTTCCTCTTCCCTTCTTACTCTCATTTGTTCCATTTTGTCAGTTAATGACCCCAGATATTTCTGTACAACTCAAGAAAAACAATCCAATCCAAGTGATATGAGTAGATCGGTTAAAGATGGAGAGGGAATATTTTTGTAGAAAACCATTATATTCATATGATTTAAATATTTACGAACCTCATGTGGGATTACCAAATAAATTTGGCACATCAATTTGAATTGCAAATGGAACTTGATTACATGTCACATAATCAAGGACAATAGATGGACCTGATTACATGTCTTGTATAATCAAAGTGCAAGTCATGCCTTACCCGTAAAAATAAAGATGTAAATTTTCGTTTCCCTTGACAAAAACTGTTCAAATCATATTATATATATATATATATATAGTACAAGCTGACAACACAACGTAAGACCTAATTGGTGATACGGTTATGACACATGACACCTAATTATAACTAAAACATAAGATTTAACTTGCGTTATAATTGTAACACGTAGCACCTAATTATAGTTATTTTAATTATCTTATAAAAAAATTAATATTTTACATAATTACTACTTATTCACAATTTTTAATTTTATTCAAACTAGAATGCTTATGATATCTCTTCATATTTTTATTTAATCTACAGTTCTATTTATTATATAACTTCTTTTTTATTTTATTTTTATTTGAAACATATTCTTATTTTTTATTTTATATTCTAATAAATTATTATTTAAAACATAATAAATATTATTATTGTTAAGCAAAAAAATTACCTTGTTAAATAAAAGTTTTAATAATAAATATTATTATTATTATTATACAAAATAATGTAAAATAATAATTAGCCTATTAAATAATGATTTTAATTTATTAACATAAATTTATAATTATATAATCTAAATAGAATTAGTATTGTACAAAATTACAACTTATTCACAACTTTATTCAAACTAAAATATTCATGGATATTATTTGATATTTTTATTTAATCTACACTTCTATTTATCATATAATTTCTTTTTTTATTTTTTATTATTTAATAAATTATTAGTTAAAAATAATAAATATAATAATTATTACTTATTATTATTAAATAAAATTAATAATGCAAAAAAATAATTAATCTGTTCAATAAAAGTGTTAATTTATTAACAAGTAACATGTCCTTTGTTATATTTATCATTGGACAAAATAAGTGATATATCTTAAATTAAATTGTAATATCATTTCTTAAAATTACACATATTACAATGTTATTTATTAAAAAAATATCAAACAATATTAAAAATTAATAAATAAATTTGACAATTTATAAATCAATGCAATTGAAGTGTCACTCAAATTTTTATTGGATTCGAATTTTCAATTCGATCAAAATAGTAATCTAATCGGAATAAGATAGGAATTCAAAATAATATTCTAATTTAATTAGAATAAGACTCTTTACATTTAACATTTATAAATAAATATGAATACTTTTTTTTCTTTCAAATTTCTTGAAGATTTTTTATTACAATAATTTTCTCACTTTGTAATTTACTAGGTATGCACTTAAATTTTAGTTTTTAAAGTTCTTATATATAATTGATATATATTTTGTAAGTTTTTATATGTAATTGATATATATCTATATATATAATATAGTAAAAAGAGTAGAAACAATAACTATGAATTATTTAATTATATGAATAAGCGTATTACTTTTTAAGCTTTTTAATTTTTTTTTCTTTTTATTTATTAAAATTAATTTTAATTAAATTATTGTTATTGATGGTATTGATATTTTAATTTATTTTACACTCACATTTGATTGAATTTGCATAAACAACAATATATATTATTGATGCTGATTTTTCGTAACCTATTGTAGGCCCCACTAACTGGTATTCGCCAAGCGTACCGGTACCCTTACGGTTTTGCTTCTCTTGGGAAAAGGCGTCGTTGCTAGAGAGAAAGGGTAGAAGTTCTTATTAGGTATCTCAATCCCTGACTCCTAACCGATGTGGGACGATAGTAGTATCAACAAGCCCCAGTCAGGAACTGAGGGATTGGGAACGGCGAACACATGCCCTCGGTTCCCACAGACGGCGCCAACTGTTGATGCTAATTTTTCGTAACCTACTGTAGGCCCCATTAGCCAATATTGTTCGTTTTTTGGAGTTTTATCGGGGTTCAGTGGTCCCGCCGGCCGTGGCCGTACCAGCCCGACGTATTGGTACCTTTACGGTTTTGCTTCCCTTAGGAAAATGCGTCATTGCTAGAGAGGAAGAGTAGAGATCCTTATTAGGTACCTCAATCCCCGACTCCTAACCGATGTGGGACGATAGTGGTATTGACATATATTACTTTCAAATATATTTTTATAACTTAATTATTTTAGCATATGATAATAAACTTAACTTAATTATATAATATGATAAATTCTTGCATCACACGAACCATATCATTAATATATATATATATATATGAATATGAAGAAAAAAAAATCAATGGGAACGGTTACAAGTATTCTTTCCTGTCTTTACCAGTGGATTTACAGGCAGCAACATTATGAATATCATTGGTAAAATCCCACCCTTTCTGGCAATCTTTATAGCAAATAAATTCGTAAAAGAGGAAAATTGATGATTCATTGCTTGCAAAACCATAGTTCAATATTATATCAAGAGGCTGAACGCAAAAAGAATGCCGGCAATTGTTTGCAAGGATAAAACTTCAATTTTTGGCCATGAAAATACATAAACTTGACCCATCGGTTGTCATTACTGAGTATGCACTTACGGTGTGTTCGGAACTAAGAATTGCCGAGGGGAAGGAAAGTGTAGGGAAGCAAAATGAGCTGAGAGATGTTATTTTATTTTATTTTTTGAATAGATTAGAAAAATGATAAAAACATGAATAGATAACTATATATTTTAAAATTTTAACTTTTATTTGATTAATAATAAAAAATAAGTATACATGTGTATATTTATTTCCCTTCCATTTTCTTTTCCTGATACAAACACAACATGAGACCATTGTGTTTACACCAACAGTGTGATCCTGGATCTAACTGGGATGATGTTGAATGAGGATCGAGTGTTTACCTGTATATTTACAATGAGCAGCGCAAATAAAACATATCCAGTGATGGAAATAAAGAAAGCAAAGAGGATCTCCCCGACAAACGTGCTGGTTTTGAGGTTTTGGCCCATAGGACTATCCAAAAAAAAAAAAAAAACCAACAAAGAAAAGAAAAATCATGTTAGCTCCAATAATTTCCTTATAGATTACACTTTATATTTCGTCAGGATCATAATATAAGCACTTGAAAGGTTGCTTAGGGTTGTGTCTTTCTCGGTTTAACTTTATAAATATATATATATATATATGCAAGGAGTAGCACATACGCAATGCATCAGTAGTCACTCGTCTTACATAGTAGCAGTTAAGGGTATAAAAGTAAAAAAACATAAGTGGTTATATATTAGAAAAGTATGAAGGTAGTTTTTCAAAATTTACTCGCACATAATTCAAAACTATATACAGTTAAAACTGTATTAATGAAAAAATAAATAAATAAATCTTCACTAACTAAATGGCTTCACCATATATATATATATATATATATAACCCAATGCTCCCGCTCCTCTATTATAATATTATAAATATATAATTTACTTATTAAATTGGTCAAGAGAACATAAATGTAAAAATTTAATAGAAATAAGGAGACTAGATTACAATAGATCAACAAGCAAAGAATCATAGTTGTACCAACTTTAGATTTATCAGTCCCCACAAAAAGCAATAAAAGAATCTTCGTGAAAAATATCTCACTCCCCTATTATAATACTATAAATATATAATTCACTTGTTAAATTGTCCAAGAGAACATAAATGTAAGAATATAATAGAAACAAAGAGACTAGATTACAATAGATCAACAAGTAAAGAATTATAATTGTACCAACCTTAAATTTTTCAGTCCCCACAAAAAGCAATAAAAGAATCTTCGCGAAAAATATCTCACTCCCACTACATGAGACTGAAGGGCCTCATGGAATATCCCAAAATCGAAGTTTGACGATTCGTTTGGATCATTTCGTTCAAGAAGAGGGCAAGTAGCATTCAGATGTAAACTATATTCCGAAAAACCTTCCCAAAGGCCTTGTCCGGAATTCAAATAGTCATCATCACACTTACGATATTTATTACATGCACTACGCCAGCAACTCACTTGTTTTTCTATTGCCATCAGGTACCAGAAGGCTCCAACAACCTGATATATCAAACCTATTTTATTGTCAGGAAAAAAATTACAAAAGACATAAAGATCATTCTTGGACATGCAATTCTTATTTAAAAATGCATCTATTTTTTTTTTTTTTTTCCCTTTGACAAATAGATATCAAGTTAGGATACCCAAATATATGCAGTCTGGTCAAAATAAAGGTTGTTTCTAACATTAAATCAATTGTACCAAGAGCATAGTTCACTGCGTTTTACAATCAACGAGGCAAAATTGAACCAAGGTGTTCTTAGCTTATTTTGTTTCAATGCTCTAGAATATGGATATGCCTCTATTTCAACACAAAATGCAATGCTAGGACTTTCTGTTAAACCATTTCTAAGAATGCTTTCCTAAAGTAACAAACACCAATTATTCCGAAATTTTTACTTTCTATTTTAGTTGTGATTGGAAGGGGGAAAATGGGCTCATAATTTGTACCTCATCCGTGAGTTTACTCGTAATAAGTCATTCATTATAGCATGATGAACGCAGAAATGTTTTCCTTTTAGTTGTCCATCGATCATGCACAGTAGAAGTCCTTTAAGGATCCTCAAACTCACCATCTTTCCACAAAGTCAAATGGAACTTTTAGTTATAAAACATGTAACATCTTTTCGACTTGGAAAAGTAATTAGATTGTAAAATATAAGTTGCAGTTCGTGCTTAGGTAATTTATCACGGGTGTGAAGTAGCTCCATAGACCACCCGTCATATAGTTTTTGTTGCTAATATAAAATAATATAATAAATAGTAAGTTACCCCTTTTGCTAACAGTTCAAGTTTTTAAATAAGATGATAACTAATAATTTAATATGGTATCAAAGCAGACAAATATCCCAAGTCACAAGTGTTTGGCCTTCTCAAAAAATAAAACAAAATCCAGTCTAGCTGAGGTGAGTAAAACCAAACTGAACCAAATAATTTTGATACATTTGGTTCTGTTCTTCACTTAATTTGGTTTGGTTCGATTTTTTATTCTTACAATATTTCGGCCTGGTTCAATTTTTTTATTTAAATTGTGGTTCAAACCAAAAACCAAATTTTAAGGGTGCATTTTCTATTATTTATCATTTATATTATACACATATATGATATGAAGTAAGGAATTAGTAATATTTATCATTAATGTTTGGTTTTTTAATCGAGAACTAAATTAATAGGTTTGGTTCTTTATCAAAATTAGGTTGGGCTAGGTTTCTTCAAATGCAACCAAAAAAAATTGATTTGTTCGATTTAGAACTAAAAATCGAATCCTCAGCCTAGTCTAGTCACAAGTGAGAGGATGTGTTGAGAAAATAATTTTTTTTCTTTTTGTTTTTTAATAAATAAACATAAATTGGTATAAAAAAAAACACATAAAATGGGATGCAACCATGTAGAAAAGCTATACAATCAATATAACTTTCATATCATCACGCTCTCTATGAAAAAAAGAAAAAAGAAAGTTATTTAGGTCCAGCTCTTTTCCTCTGGCCAACTAACTATACAACATGGATAAAAAGACTCTTTTTGCTCCATATAACGAAGATTTTTTTCATCCTGAAAGTATTTTCTACCCCTCTCTCCCATGCAATCCACAAAATCCAATTAAAAATGATTCTCCAATTCTTCCTCCTACGTCTATTGACATTAGCTCCCCACCATGATTGCAACACTTGTCCTAACTTACTTGGGAATACACACTGGGTCCCAAAGCATGTTAAAACTGACTCCTATATCTCCTTAAATCATAAGCAATGCACAAACAAATGGTTAATTGATTCCTCATCCTTTTTGCACAAACAACATCTTCAAGGAAATTCCTCTCCTTTTAAGATTATCAATAGTAAGAATCTTGCCATGGAACACACTCTACGAAAAAAGCAAACTTGGAAGGAGCCCCCAATAGTCAAATGCTCTTCCAAGGGCAATTCTCCACTCTTATCACCTTCCAAAACTGGGTAAAAAGATTTCACAGCAAAAGGCCCTATGCTTGGAGGCCTTCCACTTTGGCTTATCCTCCCCATTTGCAAAAGGCCCCATGTTTGAACTTTTAGGTGAGATGATAGGTAATAGTTCAATAGCTCTAAAGTTTTCCCTCAGAAAAAAAAAAAAAAAAAAAAAAAAAAAAAAAAAAAAAAAAAAAAAAAAAACGATTGGTGCCAAGAGATTGACTTCTACCATTTGAGAGGTGAGGACAAAAATGATCATAATCTTAATTCAAAAAGAGCATTTATTTTCAATCCGGTGAAAGTTACCATTAGTTGACCACACTAATGTACTTGTTTGTTTCCTTATCTTCTGCTACCATTTTAAAGTCCTTCTGCTCACTCTTCCTAAAGTTCAGTTCAGAACAATCTCAAGCAAATTAGTACCAGATTACCTATTGAAAAACTAAGTGGGATCAGTCATTGTTATACAACCAACTTAAAATCCTATGGAACAGAGTAGATTAGAAAGTGGAACTGTAACTTGTAACAAATAAAAAAAAATATTCTTGAAGTAGTCCTGTAACTCCAAAAGTTTTCTTTAAAATTTTTTATGTTAAATTATTAAACACAATTTACAATCAATTTATATAAATTACAACATAATTTAAATAGTTAAAGTTTGAGTTTCCCAACATATCATAATTTTCAATTTCAATTTTAATCAATCACTTTTGCTCAAGAAAGTCCTTTTAAACTACTTCATCAACTTGAATTATCAAAAATTAATTTAGTCTCAAGTTTCTATCATTGAAATACACCATAATAATTCTTTCCGGAGCACCTCAACAGTTTGATGTCGACTGTGCCAAAGGGGCCCTATATCCTCATTGAATATACAAGGTTATTGCAAAAAAGACAACAAAGTCAAACAGTTTAGACAGGAAAGTGACAACCTTTAAAGAAAGTGATTTTCATAAGAATCTAAATTCTTGGTAAGTGTTAGCAATGAAGAACAGATCAACTTAAACTTACATGACCGAATAGCACATAAATAAAGAGGTTTAAAGCAACTCCAGCCCATGCCATTTTTGTCACCAAGCCAGATATCCATGTCACTTCATTACATAATGGGTAAAACCGAATAAACCTTGGCACATACTGAATGGAAACAACAAACTTCAACAAATCCAGTGTCATCAATACGACTCGAGGTCTTGGGTCGCCAATAGCAATTATAGCTAGCACCTAAAACACAAAACAGTAGGTAAATAAATATTGGCTTATTTAAAACTATCTTCTCATCAAAGAAATTGATTGTTTTTTGCAGTTATTTTAAAATGATAAATAATTAATAATTTTATTGATTCTTGATTTTAAAATATCACTAAAACTATGTACAAGTTAAACCTCTCAATAACAATTTAAAATATTTATAAAAGTTAGTTGCTAAGAATTTAATGAATATCTATTACAAAATTGAGCTTTTGCTTCGATAATAACTAAATGTTGTGCAAGAGTAAGGAAGAGGTTCATATTTGTTGTGTTCCAGTGCTTCTAATTACTATGGAACACGTATGTTTGACATTGATAATGTTAGAAATATTCTAATGTACATATTATTCTCTAATATATTTAGTTACCTTACTTAGATAGTAGTTTATTCAATTTCTTTATTACTCAGTTTCCCTATTCAGGTGAATTGTAGGTCTATAAATATGTACATTTTCTTCACATTAATAAAAATTCAATCAATGATTCTCTCCTGAATTTCTTTTCTACTTTTCATATTTTAACATGATATCAGAGTTATGGTCAATTATTTTTCTATAATTGGTTTCATCATCACCGCAAACAACCTAACACCACCACATCTCCACTTTCTGTGCCCAATTCAGCACCTCTATCCTACAAATACAACATACCATTGGATTTGTCTCCTCTTTCTGAGTCCAACCATCTAAAAATCTTCTCAGAAAACCTCCAAACGGGCTTCCATGTGCCACCGCTCTTCTTCACGTGCGATATTCACCTGCGACTGTCTGTTCGGGTATTCTCAATGGAGCATATGGAAGTTGCTCAACCTATCACCATCATTCTCTCCGGCCCTAATTATCTGCTTTGGGCTCATGCTATGTCCAATTTCCTAAAAGGCCGCAAACTCTGGCACTATGTTTCTGGTGATGTCCATCCTCTAGCCAAGAATAAAGATGAATCAGATGAAAAATTTAATGAGTGTCTTGACAAATGGGATAGCAAGAAACATCAAAT
Source organism: Pouteria glomerata (assembly GCA_035590655.1). Taxonomy (NCBI): domain Eukaryota; kingdom Viridiplantae; phylum Streptophyta; class Magnoliopsida; order Ericales; family Sapotaceae; genus Pouteria; species Pouteria glomerata. Next base: position 45,000,159 of record JAVXUM010000017.1, on the reverse strand, counting down.
TATTGCATGGCTTCGCAACACCTCTATCCCTTCCATTGGGTCTCAATTTCATCATTTTAAGACTGTTAAAGGGGTTTAGGATTTTCTTCGTTCTCGATACACCACAAAATGATTTTGCTTACCAATATCAAATTCTAGCCCAACTTCACCATCTTCGTCAAGAACTCAACCAATCCATTCACAGTTTTCTGGCTCAGATACAAGTGTATTAGGATCAACTATCTGGCTCTAAACCTGATTGGACCAATTCTATTGATGTTACAAAATTTGCTTTCTAGCGTGATAATCAGAGACTGATTATATTTCTTATGGCCTTGAATGATAGTTTTGAGCCAGTACGAGCATATCTTCTACATCACAGCCCTCTTCCTAACCTTGATCAAGCAATCTTCGAACTCCTCTTTGAGGAAACTCGTCTTGGCTCTTGCCAAACTCAATCACCAGATATTGCTTATGTATCTCATCATCCTAACCTTACTTCTTCAAGTTCTTCCCGTAGAAACCTTTCCGATCAACCCCCGTGCAAATACTGCGAGCAACCTGATCACTCATTACTACTGTGTCCTAATCGTACATGCATTCACTACCACAAGCGGGGTCCTGGCCATTTCCATCATCAGTGTCCCAAAAAGCCACCTGATTTTCACCCTAATGGGTCTCGTGGCCGCAACCAGCAACATTCTAAATCTATGGAGCCTCCTCCATCTACTACTGCCTCTACTCTGCCTGAGTCTGTTATACCACCTTCTTCATCTAACTTGACCAAATCTGACGTTGCTAATCTCATTTGTCAACTCAGCTCTATTTCTAGTAATTCCTTTATTGCCTTGTCTGCTACTAAAGGTAACTCTACTTGGCTTTTTTATTCTGCTTGCTCCAATCATATGACACCAAATGCTAACCTTTTCACTGTCACTTCATCTGCCTCTCATGTACCTGCTATTCAAACTGCTAATGGTTCTCATATGTACGCTCAACATATTGGTCATGTTTCTACTTCACACATTTCTCTTCCTCAAACCTATTATTTACCCTACCTGTCTCTTAATCTTATTTCTGTCGGTCAATTGTGTGATCTTGGACTTACTGTTACCTTTTCTTCTTCCGGTTGTCTTGTGTAGGATCCATAGTCGGGCCAGACCCTTGGGATAGGCCGTAAGCATGGTCGTTTATTTAAGCTAGTTCATCTCCACCTTCCGCCTATGACACATCACTCTGTTGCAACACCCTCTACTGTCTCCCCCTACCATTTATGGCATTATAAATTAGGACATCCTTCAGCTAGTCGTCTACAAATTTTAGTTTCTAGTGGTCAGTTAGGTTCTGTTCATTGTGAAGCTCAGGATTGTGTGTCTTGTCAACTTGCAAAATAGCATGCCTTATCATTTAATAAGAGTGATTGTTTTTCCTCTTTACCTTTTGATCTTATTCATTTAGATGTTTGAGGACTTTCTCCTACTACTACTATGAGAAGGGCTCGTTACTTTATTATATTTGTTGATAATCATACACGTTTTACCTGGATTTATTTGATACACAGTCGTTCTCAACTTCCTTAAATTTATTTTGAGTTTGCTACCATGGTTAAAACATAATTTTCTCGCACTATTAAAATTTTTCGCTCTGATAATGCCATGAAATATCAAAAATCTGATTTTCTTACCTTTCTTCGTCAACAAGGCACCCTCCCCCATCGCTCTTGTCCACATACTTCCCAACAAAACGATAGAACAGAACACAAACATCGTCATATTCTTGACACTGTTCGTACTCTTCTCATCTCTTCATCCTGCCCTGAAAAATTTTAGGAGGAAGCTGCTCTTACTGCTATCTACACTATCAATCGTGTCCTCACTCCTCTCCTTCACAACCAAATACCTTATGAACGATTATATGGGTCTGCTCCTTCATATGAACTTCTTCGTGTTTCTGGTTGTGTCTGTTTTGTTTTGTTACCTTCTCATGAATGCACTAAATTAGAACCTCGAGCTCGTCTGTGTTGTTTCTTGGGTTATGGAATTGAACATAAGGGCTATCGTTGTTGGGATCTTATCTCTAATCGTCTTCGTGCCTCTCGACATGTAGTTTTCCGGAAACATAAAATGTTCTCCTCTGTCTCCTCCTTTCCACCTTCTCTTACCGACACTCTCCCTTTTTTCACTAATCCCCCTATTGATCTTTTCCCTGCTGATACCTCATCATCTCCTTCTGAGGCACCACCAGTTCATGAAATGCTTACTTTGAACATTCCTTCCTCTTCTTCTGAGGCTCCACCAGCTCCTACAGTGCCTGTTACGGTCTCTTTGGGCTCACCAGCTCCGCCGGGTGATCTTACACCCTGCGACACTACCTTTATCCCAGCTGAGTCTTCTGATACTGATCTTATATTTCTTGACCGCGCTGCTCGGGTAAGGAAACTTCCATCCCATCTTCGTGATTTTCATTATTTTTCTACTATTCTCTCCCACCATGAGCCTCACTCTTTTCAAGAGGCTATTTCTGACCCTCTTTGGCAGCAAGCTATGTCCGAAGAATTACAAGCACTAGAAAACACTCACACTTGGGATTTGGTTGATCTTCCCCCTAGTAAAACACCCATTGGCTGCAAATGGGTTTACAAGATTAAGACTCACTCTGATGGGTCTATTGAGCGTTACAAAGCTTGTCTAGTGGCCAAGGACTATACTCAGGAGCATAGGATTGACTATAAAGAGACCTTTGCTCCTGTCGCTCGCCTTACCTCTGTTCGGAGCTTGCTTGCGGTCACTACCTCTCGTCAGTGGCCTTTATCTCAGATGGATGTTAAAAATGCCTTCCTCAATGGTGACTTAGCTAAAGAAGTGTATATGCAACCTCCTCCTGGCTCCTCTTAACCTTCACATCAGGTTTGCAGACTTCGTCGTACTCTCTATTGACTCAAGCAAGCCCCTCGAGCTTGGATTGAAAAATTCAGTGCCACAATTGGTAAATTTGGTTTTACTTCTAGTCCTTATGATTCCGCTCTCTTCATTCGGACTTCAACATATGGTACTGTTCTTCTTCTCTTATATGTGAATGATATAATCATCACTGGTGATGATCACGGGGGCATCTCTGAACTCAAGTCTTTGCTCAGTTCCCATTTTGACATGAAGGACTTGGGTAACCTCAGCTACTTTCTTGGTCTTAAAGTTACTACTGACGCTGCAGGTTATTTTCTCTCCCAGGCCAAGTATGCCTCTTATCTTCTCTCCCAAGATGGACTCACTGATAACAAGACTGCACCAACTCCTCTTGAGCCTGGTGTTCACCTTACACCTCTTGATGGAACACCTCTATCTAATGCCACACTTTATTGTCAGCTGGTTGAAAGTCTTGTCTATCTAACTGTTACTCGGCCTGACATTGCATATGCTGTTCACATTGTCAGTCAGTTCATGTCAGTCCCTCGATCAGTTCATTATGCTGCAGTTCTTCGTATTCTGCGATACCTTAAAGGCACTTTATTCTATGGAAGTTATTATTCTTCTTAGACATCTCTTGATCTTCGGGCCTACACTGATGTTGATTGAGCTGGTGATCCAACTGATTGGCGCTCTACCACTGGATTTTATTTTTTTCTAGATGACTCTCTCATCTTATGGCGCAACAAGAAACAGACTGTCACTGCTTGCTCTAGCACTGAAGCAGAATATTGTACTGTTGCTGACACTGCACAGGAACTACTATAGCTTTGATGGTTACTTTCTGACATGGGAGTGTCTCATTCTGCTGCCACTACTATTTGCTGTGACAATCGGAGTGCCATTCAAATTGCTCACAATGATATTTTTCATGAACGCACTAAACACATAAAAATTGACTGTCATTTTGTACCATATAGCTTATTCATGTGACCTCTACTACGCAAACTGCCGATTTGTTTACAAAAGCACTCATTCTTAGAAGATTTCACGAATTAGTCTCCAAACTCAAGTTGGTCTCTTCTGTACCTCCTTGAGTTTGCGGGAGTATGTTAGAAATATTCTAATGTACATATTATTTTCTAATATATTTAGTTACCTTACTTAGATGGTAGTTTATTCAGTTTCCTTATTACTTAGTTTCTTTATTCAGATGAATTGCAGGTCTATAAATATGTACATATTCTTCACATTAATAAAAATTCAATCAATGATTCTTTCTAGAATTTCTTTTCTATTTTTCATATTTTAACAGATAACACAAAAACAGTTCACCTGAAATAACCTCTTTAACTACAAGGCACATACCTGAGGCAAGGGAAGAATTGCTAAAATGTCAATAATGAAGTAGGAGGACAAGTATCTTCGTGCTATAACATAAATATCTTCAACTAACTCACCCCTGCCAAATACTCGAGGGTACCCCGTACGAAATTGAAATCGGATGCGAATAATATAAAAGATGTCAATGAAGGAACGAAGTGTAATAGCAATGATCCCCAATTTTCTTTCCATGATGATGCGCCCAGTTTTCCCATCAATCACAGGCACATAAAAGAACATTACATCCAAGGTTGCGGCAAAGACGCAAGAGAAAAAAATTATTTCGTTCCACTTCTGGAGAAATGACCCTTGCGGGTCAAGTATTTTAGTCATTCAGTCACTTGGAGTACAGGTGCTTGCAATATTTAAAGCTGCTAGTCCCTTTAGTCACCTCTTGACACTGTCCAGAACAGGGCCTACAATTAGTGTCCTTCTTGTCATATAAAGACCATTATCATAATTTAAAGACTCCTGTGAAGTCCATTCCTGAAACCTGAATGAAAGAGTAAATTTAGCTAGTAGCAAAATTCCACTTTCAACAGAAAAGTAGATGTATGCATAAACCAAATATATTAATTAAAAAAAAAAATGCATAAATCCAAATATATATATATATATATACAAACAACACGTGAATGTTTGAGAAACAGCAACAAAACGATGGAAACGACAAGCCTGCACTGACTTCTCCTTTAAAATATGAGTTGGATAGATTATACCAGCCATCAGGATTGCATTGTGTAGAGTAAAGATAGAAGGACAACTAGAGAGGGATCTGTGATTGAATTAATGGTGTAATATTTATTCAAAAAGATGAATAGGAATGCAAGCTGCACTCTTGTGCAATAATTAGGTTCGTTGTGTTTGCACCTGCCGGCCCTTTACATAAGAATATTTTCAAAACAAAATATTTCCATACTGCGTAACTATTATTTCACAGGGAGCTACAACAAGTCAGGGTCAAATTAAATGATTCGTGAGATGCAAAGGAATAAATACAGAATTTGACACAACAAATCATAATTTAGTTACAAACTAGATGTGATAATTGCATCATAAACAATCTGCATGAAAATGATAACAATTGTGATGCCTGTTTATATAAAGTTAACAATGGCATTTTTACTTAAAAATACTAACCGATCCTTCATAGGATATTCTAAAAATGCCAACAATTGAGTAATCAACAAAAAAATCGCGGGGATGGTGGAATCTAATAGTCAAATTTTCACAACTCAAGACAACTTTTGAGCCACATTTTACATGAATTGTTCATCTAAAAAGCTTGTCTACTGCCCTTTTTGCCCCACAGCTAGCACCAATGGATGTGTTTTATCATCCCCGTATAAGCTCTTTCCGGTTGAATGTTTGAATTTAACTCTAACAAGGAAACCTCGAAAAACTTTGGAAGACTACACAACCTTTTTTTTTCCCAGCCTTCTTCATCAGAATCAGAATCAGAATCGGAATCATCTCTTCTATTTAGAGAGAGGAAAGGGCCAAACATGTCGAGCTTGCCAATCCTAAATAGTTGGGATACAACACTTACTGATGATTAAAAAAAAAAAAAATTTCAAAGTATATTTGACCTGAACCAGTAGTCTATCGTTCAAAATAAAATAATTTGCAATGAAACAAATATATACCAAATTTCAACCAATAGTTTCATAATTTACTAAATATTCAAATTATCCAATACTCAGGTGCCAAAAGAAATCCAATAATTTACTCAGGGCTCGAGAAATCAGAGCGTCCCCAATCCAGAAAAACAAGGCTAGCGTCACAGAATTTAGCTGACAATTCTGGTTTGTCATCCTTTACAGTCAGTTTATGGGGTAAAATGGAAAGAAAAAAAAAAGAAAAAAGAAAAGATTTTAGAAATTATTATTTGTTTGTGAATTTTTTTAGGAAAGAAGCGAAAAGAAATGGGAGAAAAAGTGTGCATAATTTTAAAAATTTTATCCAACCAAAAGTGAAAGAAAATGGAGAAAAGAAAAAAAAAAGATCAATAAAATTTTTAAAATAACATATTTATTCATAAAATAAAAAATAAATAAATTATAAATAAATTGATAACCCTTTCACTCCCTAAAAAATATTCACTTTATTTTTTTTTTATTTCTTCTCAACGCATTAAAAAAAAAATTATTATCTTCCTTTTTTAAGCTTACAAAAAAAAAAAAAATTATCATTTCGTTTCAATTCTTTTCTCTTAAAGGTATCTTCTCTTTTTCATTTTTCTCCCAAACTCACGGAGCATTAGAAACCCCGACCCTTAAAAGAGTTCAATACCTTTTGCGGTGCTCAATGGCATGCCGCAAAATAAAAATTTTATTATAATATTTAATTATAATTAAAAATAATTTAGTATACTTATAACAGTTATGTATGTAATATTTTCTAACACCTTGCCTAAATTCGTTTGCCTATATTCGTGTGTGTATATATATTAACATTATATATCATAATTATATTTAAATATTTACTTATTACTTACAAAATGCTAATTAACCGTCCAATACCAAGAGCCCAACCCCACCCAAACCAATTGCAGGTTTTGCAACAAAAAAATAAAAAATAAAAATCCTGGCTAAAGACATAAGTACTTCTAGCTGTAAGTAACATTTGCAATTTTCCCCCCACTTTGGTTAATTTTTCTAAGTTGGGTTAATTTATTATTATCAGTAAATGGGTAAAAAATAAAGAGAGAGAGAGAGAGAGATGAATATATTAAAACCGTGTGTATAAAGTAATAAAGTTTGAGCATTTATTTCAGAAATTGAAGAATTATAGAGAAGGTTCATGCTAATCAAGATATAAAAAGAAGAAAAGGCAAGCACAAAAACCCAAATAAAATTTTCGGATTGGTTGCCAAGTAAACCCAATTACATCAAGGACTTGTACAAGTCTAATGCTGTTCTAATTTAGCAAAAAAATTGCTTGGAAACAAGCTCATCTCGGGTCCACAGCTAATCACAAGCGGTTCTTCAATCCAAAAAAACAAAAAAAAAATGACCTGTATTCGCAGAAACAATCACTCGGTGTTGCTCGTTCCCCACTTTTCTGGGCAACCAAACAGAAAAGGGGAACAGAGTAAACAGCTTCGAAGAGAGAGAATTGGAAAAAGTTTACATAAAACATTCTGGGTAGCAACCGGCATATAAAGACTTTTTTTTGGTTCTACGGACCTTTTACGCAATTTTTTCGGATATGCCGTTAGTGGGAAACAATTTGTGAAAATACGGATAGTGAAAAATCGCGTTTTCATACCGCGATTTTAAGATTTTTCAAATTGA